>BMAO01002319.1:0-17782 GCA_019973975.1 Trichonephila clavata
GTAGCATAGAAACAAATAAAGCCTCAATTACTTCTCTTTTATCTGATGAGGGCCTCATTCTGAGAAAAATTATCAGTTGGTGCAACAAGTCTTCCACAGGATTGATGTCAGGACTGCTTTCATACTGATAACTCAATGTAATCATCAGCATCCAATGTATATCGATAATTATTGCAGCTGAATTTTTTGCATTGCATATATTTTAATTTTTTTCTGTGTTGAATGAAAAATTAAACTGTCTTTAAAATGATATATACAAGTTAGTATTTTGTGAAACGTAACATCTTCTATAGTGGTGGGGAAAATTGTGGACACTTTTTAAAATTGCTATGTTTTTTTTTATTTAAGTTTGTACGCTTATAGAAAATGTTACGATCTACAAAATACACAGTCTTTTATATCGTTTTAAAAAGAAATCAATACAAAAAAACAAAATTCAAATATTTGCAATGCAAAATAAGTTACGTTGCAATAACTACGATATGTATTAGAATACTGATGGTAGCAGTAAGTTATCAGTGCTTAGTGGCGTAGACTTTATTTTTTATTACAGCTTCATATAGATGATTCATATTGAGCTGTAAAAATAATTTTAAATTCTTCCTCCATTATTAAATGATGCCAGGAAACAATTACACATTACACGGTTGGCCACCGTAAATGCAACATGAAATGATTCCTGAAGGAAGCACGCAAATAACATGAAATTTACAACATGCATTAGCGGAGGTGAGATATGCAAATGATTAGAATTTCAGCGCAGACACACATCACGCACGCCTGTGGCCCACCTCAAAGCGCTATTTAAGGCTTGGTGATTTCGAACGATTTCAAGTTCGGCAATTGTGTTTTTTTGTGGTTTTTTCAAAAAACGATCAGTTATGTCTCGTAGAAAAACAGCGATCAGCTTTTGATCAAGTATCCGAGTTCGACAGAGGAAGGATAGTGGCCTACCGAGATCGTGGATTATCTTTCAGGGAAATCGGTCAAAACCAAACAACTGTAATGCGGATATGTGACCGTTGGATGCAGGAAGGTACGACGGACGACGTGGTTGATCGAAACCAATTCAGTGCACCACTTCACGTGAGGACAGGCAAATTGTGCGCATGGCAGTGACGGATCGCTCAGTCACATCACGAACCATAGCACAGCACATTGAGTCCGTAACGCATCATTCAGTGTCTGCATGTACCATTCGACGCCATTTACAGCAGAGTGGTCTGTCCGCAAGATGTCCATTGCTTGGTCTACACTTGACGCAGAACCACAGACGTCTCCGCCGCCAATGATGCGATGAAAGAAGGATGTGGGCGGCAGAATGGAATGAAGTTGTCTTTACTGACTAGTCACGCATCTGTCTGCAACACCACGATGGTCGGATTCAAGTCAGGAGACACCGTGGAGAGAGGATGCTGAACAGCTACGTTATGCTCCGCCACACTGGTCCTGCACCGGGTATTATGGTGTGAAGCGGTATTGTATATCACTCTCGCACTCCTCTAGTACGCATTGCCGGTTCTTTAAACAACCAGCTCTACATCTCCGAGGTGTTGGAGCCAGTATTCCTTCCTTACCTTCAGGGCTTAGCCACAGCCATATTTCAACAGGATAATGCTCCACCACACGTAGCACGCATTGTCCAAAGGTTCTTCGTCAATTACCAGATTGAATTGCTTCCCTGGTCGGCTCGCTCTCCGGATCTTTCGCCGATAAAAAACATGTGGTCCATGATTACTCAACGATTGACCCAGATTACACCTCTGGCTGCCACACCAGATCAACTTTGGTAACGTGTGGAAGCTTCTTGGTCTATTGTACCCCAAGAACTCGTCCAGTCTCTTTGAATAAATGCCGAGGCGTGTGGCAGCAGTGATCTCCAACAATGGCGGCTACTCTGGCTACTGATTCTGGCAGGAAGCACACTTCACAGAAGTCTATAAATTTAATCATTTGATACTTGGTCAACATGGTATCTATAAAATAAATTTTGTTGTGCTATCTCTTGTCTTTCTTGGTGTTGCATTTACGGTGGCCAGCAGTGTATATCATCAATTAGTTCCTTTTTATTTCATGGGTACCTCATTCGGACAAGAGTTTTCAAACAGTGCCACGAGTTTTTGATAGGATTGAGGTCAGGACTTTTTCCTGAGTAGAACAACAATGATATTTAAACAATAAGCAATGATATCAAATAAAAGAGTAGATTGGACGCCTAGAAAGACATGTGTGACGAGAAGGGGGTCTTTCCTATGTTACAATTTCAAGGCAGTAGGGTGGTTCAGTAACTACATCTGGAGACTGAAAGTTTGTTTAAGATGTCAGGAGATAAATTTAATAAAAAAACAAAGCAGGGAAGGGCCGAAAAAGGTGCATCACATCTTTTGATCACAGATGAACAAAAATTATATGTCTCCAAGGTAAAAGAATGCCATCAACGGTCATCAGAAGTCATCTGAATGATGCTAGTATTTCTGTTAGTTCAAAAACAATCAGGAGAAGATTAGCAGATGTTTAGGCTAAGAGGTAGAATTCCACGAAATTCAATAAAATCCTTATCTCAATTTACAAAAATTTTTAAAAAATCTACATTAGTGAAAGAAACACATTAATTGGACAAATGATTAGTGGTCACATACTATATGGAGGGATGAAACCAAGATTTCGTTATTAGGTAGTGAAGGCCGAAATATACAAGACTACAAGCAAAATCGCTACATCCTGACTGCATCCATGTAACTTTGAAGTACCCACATAGTTTTATGATTTGGTCAAGCACATCAGCAGATGGTATCGGTCGTCTTCATATCATTGATGGGACCCTGAATGTCAGAAAATACATTGACACCTTTCTAGAACCCAAACTTCTATCTTCCATCAAGTATATATTTACCAACAATGCTTCATTTATTTTTCAGTAAGATTCTGCTCCTTACCACACAGTAAAGTATTTAAAAGACTGCTATCGTTCTAAGATCACTGAGCTGTGTTGTCCTGGCCAGGAAACAGTCCTGACCTCAATCCTATCGAAAACTCGTGGCACCGTTTGGAAATTCTTGTCCGAACGAGGTACCCATCAAATAAAAAAGAATTAATTGAGGCTATAATTGTTTCCTGTGGTATGATGAAATTACAAAGGAAGAGTTTAAATCTATTCTCAGCTCAATGAAACATCGATGAGAAGTTGTAATAAAAAATGAAGGTTACCCCTTTAACTTCATTTTAAACACACTGATCAACACTGCTATCAACAGTTGCAGCATAACTTATTTTGTTTTGCAAATATTTAATTTTTTTTGTATTAAATTCAGTATAAAATTTTCTTTAAAGTGACATAAGAGACTTTGCATTCTGTGCAACGTAATATTTTTTATAAGCATGCAAACTTTAAAAAAATAGGAATTTTAAAAAGTGTCAGCAATTTTGGCCACCACTGTAAGCATTCAAATTTAGAAAAAAGGAAAATTTCCAAAAGTGTCCCCAGTTTTAGTGATCTTTGTATACAAGAATCATACATTTTCCTATATGTTAAAATACTCCAGCTAAATGAACAAATAATGTTTCCATCGAAAAATACGGTTACGCAAAGAGCGCATTATGTATTAAAAGGAAAAAAAAGTTCATACTCAAAGCGACATAATAGTCAAATAATAGATGTTATCATGTATTACCAGTGTATCAGTTCATGCGCTTCTTTATTATCCAGTTATTTAATTTGAAATTGCATCTGGTTTTTACAAGCAAAAGCCTAATATCATCTTCGCAATCAATGTAAGCCACGTGATTTCATTTATCATGTGAAAGTCATAAATTCAGCCAATCAGAGAAAAAAATTCAATCATATGTAATGACACTAATTTTAGTACACATTTTTGCACAATGATGATTCACGTGTAGACGAGTATTTAATTCCTTTAATATGACTCATTTGTTAAGTTAGCTTAAGATTTCTGGAATTAAGGTTTCCTTGTTCATGTTAAAATGAAGGAAAATATCGTTTGGCATAAAAAAAAGTGTATTGTTTCCTGTTTTGTGTGACTCATTAATAAAACTTAATTGCATCACAGATTCTTTTTCTTTTCCATCCAATTTTTAATAATTTTTGTTATAACTTTCATTGTTAAAGCATTCTTACAAAATTGCATAATTTAAGAACATGCTTGTCAGTTATTTTTTAATTTCTTTTTAATACTGTGTAATCGATTTTTTTCAATATCCTTCAAAGTTTTACTTTTACTTTTAATACAGCTCTCTTTAAATAATTCCTTCTTTTGATTTTTTAGTTAATAACATCTAAAATAATTTTTTATCTATAAAATCAGATTTTTTTTTCTATCATTTTTAATGGCTCAAATAAATGTTTTTAATTTTTCAGTTCAATTTTTCAGTTTTCAGTTTTTATATCTTCACTAACGTTTTTTAATACTTAAGTTCAAACTTTCTGGAATTTTTCTACTGAAAAAAGTTTTTTATTATAATTAAAAATTAAAAATAAATATTTTCCTTATTCAAATCCAAGCTAATGTTCACACTTAAACAGTAATTTTTAACAACTAAAAATGCAAATTTTTCTGAAAAATAAAGAAAAATACTTACAATATAGACCACATGTGAAACAATTTTAATTTTTCAAAAAAATACTTACATCCCTTTGGACTCACAAGATGTTCTTTTTTCTAATATCAAACAACATTGAAAAACTTAAGGAATGTTGCATAAAAATGTGAGTATTTTAGATAAATCATTCTCTTCTTGAAAGGTTTTCCATATGTAGTTAGTAAAATATTATTTCATATTATTTGCCTTAATTAATAGGAAATAAAATAATCCACATTAAGAAAATCGTTTGCCTGTTTTTTTGGAAAACGTTAAAGTTTTAATGGTGTTAATTTAATTTCACTACTTTCAAAATACGAATCAGAAATCAGGATTCGAAATATATAATATATATATATAAGGATCTCAAATACATAGATCATAATGATAAAGGAAAAATTTTAACAAAAATTTGAAAGTCTTTTAGCTTTTATTTAACTGTACTGAAAGAATTATTATATTTTACGTTGTTTATTGTTAATTTAAATTTTAAAAAAATACAAAATAATGATATATGAGCACTTTTAATTTTTATTTATGGTGATGGAATAGTCATATTTTATGTGATGTTTGTTTTTATGTTAATATACATAAATATCTTTGAGTGATCCATAATTAATGTATAACAAAACTCTAACTCTGTATTCTCGACATTTATGCGTACATTCCCGCTGGAATCGAATGTTTATCAAATATTTCCTACTCTACTTCCAATCATATTGATGGATTGTCTTGGCATCCCACTTCAATAAGGTTGCCGAATCCTTGCACTAAAATATTCTCAAATTTTTCGACTGAGTATAAAACGATAGAATGGATATCCACACAGGGCACTCATTGTAGAACTTTACAAATAATAATCATAAGCTCTGATAATAAGAAAAATAAGCTTTAGCTAAATTTTTTTGTACTTGAATTACTTTGTGCAAGAGGATTTCCCAATTTAGTACGAATTATTCAAATTTTTACTCAGGTTTACAATTTGAAACGCTTAGCTTTAAATTATGAGCAACAGTTTGTGTGAGGTGTGCATAAGAAAAGAAGTTACAAAGTTCTACTGAAAAAATAGCATGATAAAATAAAACAGTTTGGGCCAATTTTCTATGATAAAAAAGGCTAATGTGTCTTCCTCTATTAGTTCACGTCTAAATATGGGCCAGTTTGTTGCATAGGATAATAATACTCAAACAAAAACAAAATCCCAAAAGAAAGAAATTGAATTTTCACATCTACTTCACAGAAAAAAATTGCACCACGTGGTATTTACCATCAGGTTTAATTATCCATTGAAACTTTCAAAGACTTAGTAAACTTAGAGTTTTTTCCGAACTAGGTTTAAACTTGACTTTTCACAGTAGAAATGAATATCTCGGCTGGAAATAAAAGAACGAAAGATTCTACACATTCGCAAGACAAAAAGAGAACACTTGCTTCTTCGGGGAACGTTGTAACAAAATTTTTATTGCGTTTTATGCCTTCTGGAATAGCACGGACGAAGCCCTGACATTATCTAAAATAGGGGATTTTTCCTCACATTAACCTTCTGCTCTATCTTAATTAACGTTAAACACTTAACCCCCCAACGTAATAGGCAATTCCCGCCAACGAACAAGCAATTTTGAAAATTTATGATTCTTCCAGCCTTAAACTAAATCAGAACTTAGGTATGTGTTGTCTTTCATCACGCTATGCCACGAAGCGGATGCGATTTAGGTGTATCCATTTTACGTAATTATTTTGGCAGATGAGAAAGTTCGAGATTTAAAGGAAGCAGTTGTCTTCTTAATCAGGAAGGAAAATTTAATTTGGAATAAAATATTTCCGCGAAAAATGTGTACACGCGTTACTCAGTCGATTAAAGGTACTTAGGAATTTCTTAACGAATGGAGGTGCATTAGGTAAACAATTCTGCACGCATCTCTCGATGTCTAAGTCTTAGAATCGTAAAAATTTAGTTTATAGAGAGTGTTAGGCTTCATAGTTATATAGAGTTTTCTTAAAGCAAATTTATTGCATAAGCAACGTATGCTGTGTATATATTTTAATCATAACTTAATTACGGATAATTTGATATCTGTGCATTATTTCGTGGATATTATGTTGCTAGATATTTAGCACCTTATGTGAAAATCAGAATTATTTAAAATTTCTATGAGTTCCATGTCAAAAATAAGTGTAAACAATTTTTTTTATGGAATTTTAGTTTTATTCATATGCTACTCATATGTCATTAGTTTCAAAATATGTACGGAAATAATCATTGGGTTTGAATGAAATTTCGGTTAAGAAATTTGTTGTACAAGGGTTTTCATATTCGAAAGGTAATTCTACAAAATTATCAACTTTCATTATTGAGTATTTCTATTCTGGAAGTTAATTAAATACATTCCTTTTTTTCTCACAGAAATTCTTCTTCTTTTAGTTATTAATAATGATATAGATTTAATTCAGCTGTAATTATAACTATGAAACTTATTAAGATTTATAGCACCGTGTTATTTTGGAAATTAATCGATTAAAATTGCAAGGATTTATATTTGAAAAATGTGTTTTAACAAAAATTCTGAATGGAAATATAAGCAATACAGTACAATAGGTTTAAAGCGAAAAAGTTTAAGTTCAAACGGTTAACACGAAGTGAAACAACAGTCCTGCCAAACTACTATGCATTTTTGTGCATTTTTTCTCTTTACGCAAAACGAAAATCGTTTAAAGTGAGAACATTTCCCTTCTGGGAATGAACAAAACATGAAAAACACCAGCTGCGCAGCACAGATTTAAGAGGAGTGTGAAATGAGAGAGGTGGTTTCACATGTTTCATAGAAAGGAGACTAACTTGTCTTTGAAATACCTTCGAAATAGCCTGTGACACGAGACAATTTTATTTATCTAAGTTACCTTCACCCTCTACTTCTACGAACGCCACATAAAAACATTTAATCTCTCATCAGTTGGCATTGAAATTCGGTGTAGAGTACATCGCAGTGTGAGTAAAAATCAATGAGTATGGATCGTGTTTTTTTTTCCTTTCATTTTAGAGGTAAAAAATTTACGAGAACAATGACAAAGAGCTCAAGGGGAAGGCAAACTATTATTTCTCTTAAAATGAAGATGGAGCTTCCTAAAACTGTTACTCAAAAACAAAAGACGTAAACGGAAATCTATGGAATTCTGATTTTGCTAAATTTCGTAAAAAATTCCTTTTTTTTTTTGCGAATGTTTTCGTTTAATTGATTTTTATTAAACGCGTGCATATATACATATCTAATTCAAATGTACTCTAATAAACTTAATTTTGTTGAATATATGTTTTTTTTCTGCAATATCTTCTAACACGAGAGAATATTTCAGTCTCATCAGTTTCGAGTTAAAACGATTTTCACTGTATTAAAAAGAAAGCCTGTCTCCTCTTTCTTGAGCTTAACGTCTATAAAATAATTAACAGAAAACCTGTTTAGACATTACATGCATGAAGCGGATGCAAACATTATTTATGGGAAGAAAATTTTTTTTTTTTTATTTTTCTGCCTAATACTAGTATTTATACTAACTTCTTCAAATTACATACAGAATACTGAAAATAAATTTGATTAAACTACTTATTTCTATATCTTTAAAAACAAATTTTTTGATTTTCCATTACCTTGAAACAAATTCCGAACGGAGAAAAGATGGTCCTTTGGAAGTCAATAAAGTTTTAAAATGGTTTATAATATTCCAAGGATGTGTATTGGGAATAAAAGACAACTGTTTATGTTTTAAAATTTAATCCTCCTAAGGATTATAATTATTAGATAATGACAATTTAATAGGTATAGATATAATATGGATCTGGATACGAACAGTGATATCTTATGATTTCTTGAGACCCTGAGCCCTGAGCAAAGTAGGCCCCACCTGCGACCCTTTTAAGTTTACAATATACAGTTACAGTTACAGTTTTTGTGTGGGATTTGGACCAACAAAGGCTATTATCCCTTGACAATATACACTCCGTCACAAAAAATATATGCACCCAGAAAGAAACGAGCTTCTACCGCAAAACTCAACATGTATGTAGTATATGAGGAGATAAGCAAATGATTACAAATTCTGAAGAATAGGCTGTTTTATTAAGAAGATATGGCATGAGAAAGGTTACAAATCAGTAGGTAGTAAATCCACCTCTGGCAGCAAAACAAGCGGAAACACGGGCGTGGCATCGAATCAATGAGGTCACCCATGACATCCTGCAGAAGATCATGCCATAATCTTTGCAAATGACTTGTTAATTCACCAGTATTCCGGGACTGGCAGTTGCCTTCTTAGCACGTCATAAACGCATTTTATTCGTGAGATGTCTAGTGTCACTTGAGTGCATCATACACTTAAAGACGTTGTTGGGAGAGTCGTGAAGTATGTGGAAAAGCGTTGTCTTACTGATAAATTTCACCTGGGTGATTTGATAACAGAGGTAGCACAACTGGCGTTAAAATCTTATACACATCAATAAGTGCCGTCAAGTAGCCGTCGTTCATTTGTACATTGAAGGACTACTAGAGGAGATCGTGTGTTTTACCAAACCGTTCCCCTCACTGTCACACCTTGTGTAATCGACGTATGCCGCTTGACAACAAATACCGGATCGGATCTGTTGCCAGACCGTCTCCACACACGTATGCCCTGGTCATCAGCATTGAGACTGAATAATTCATCACTGAAGATATCACGTTTCCAGTCGCTCAGTGAAAATTCAATCAACACTGCCTATGATTTGAAGACAGTGGTAAGCCTCTTAATGGTTGTTGGCTTCTTATACCTGCATCGACCAGTACCGAATTGTTTTCTTTGATAACACCGGATGTCTGAAAGATGGTTAATGGCGTCGAACCGATTCTAGTGATGTTGTTGATGAGGACGTTGCCAATGTTATGATTGCGTGATCATCGAGAGCATTTATGTTCCTGGGATGCCCTGACCCACCTCGACTGTAGACTATTTCTTCCGTGATCCATTATTGCTATCGTCAAGCAACTCCGACCGAGGTGATGGCCGATACGTCCGTTCGATCAACCTGCTACTCTGAGTCCTACTATACATCCCCACCCCTCAATTCCAACGATTGTTCGTACTGTCACAGGTGATGTCTCCGAGGCTTTTCTAATCACAATAACGTCCATCCAAGTTAACAGATTTGCTTAAATAACCCTATGGCATGAACAATCATGTTTTTAATCTCTCCCAGCTGTGCCTCTTATAAGCACATAGCACACTTAGTCTTCTCTCATTGGCTACAAAATTTTAATTATTTGTATATCTCTTACCAGAGACTACATCCCTGCCCATGATGGTAGCTCGATTTCTTCTGGTGCATATATTTTTGTGACAAAGTGTATATCATATATATAGAGAGAGAGTATACGTAGTCGAATACGCGCGTACAAAGGGCTCACATTACCAAATAAATGTGAGTTATTCACAAGCTTCATACCTAGCCAAAAATCGACTCGACCGACTGCAGCATTTCAATTAAATAAGTAACGATAGTGTATGGAAGGAAACCATGTCTAGACACGGACGACAGGCATTTCATAATAATGCAGTTTTGCCACTGTTGCCAATTAATATATAGTGTGAAATTCCTCGTTTTTTGGAGAATATGTCCTGGAATAACATTTAACTATCGGATCACGATCTTATTGAAACCGCGTCAGAAATGAGACGAAGCATCTCCGAGGCCAAAGCCTTGAGCTCAATCCCAGTTGGCATATGTCTTAATATATTCTTACATAGGAAGAGTTTAATTCAGGCATCTGAAGCGGAATGTCGAATTGCTTTGGTATATGAGTCATTAGCATACAAAAAAAATTATGCTGTATAAAACTATCATCAATCCCGTACTTACCTATGGATCTGAAACATGGACTTGAACTAAATCACAGATTGAAGAGCTAGCCATCTTTGAGCGTAATATTCCTTTGGTGCTGTAAATGATAATGGATTGTAGAGACAACGACATAATATTTTGAATTATACAAGCTATTTAAAGAAAAAAACGGACGTCACTAAATACAAGATTGGTTGTTTGAGGTTCGCAGGCCATATTTCCTGTATGGACCCCTCATCCTTCGCGTTTAGAATTCTCAGTTACAAACCTATTGGAACTAGAACCAGGAGTAGGCCCAAATTGCAATCGACTGATTGTGTGGAGGAAGATTTTAAAGTTTTAAAAGTAACTGATTGGAGAAATGTCGCCAAGTGGAAGTCGGAATGGAAGAGGTTTGCTCGGGAAAGCCTTGGCACACCCAGGACAGTCGTGTCAATTGAAGAATAATATGAGCCATTGACATCTCATCACTAACACATGCCAAATGGACTTTTATATATGAACAGTCTGAATTTGTTTGGCTACCAAGACTCACCGATTGCTAGACAGGAAAGCCCTTTCAAGTACAGCCGAAACGATCTGTTGAGAGAGAGAACTCTTCTATAATATTAGCTACCCAAAATTGGGGCGTATAAATTAGTACGGCTTTTCCTGTCGTGTTAAATTTTATAACAATACCTACATTCCTATTATTCAGCTAAAATCATTTTGCCGGAATAGTACTTTACGTAAATCTCTCATTAATAAATATTTTCATTATTAAATTTTTTAAACTATTTTATTAGTAGTTTTACGTATGTAACGTATCAGCCATTTCTCTTGCAAAAAATGTTGCATTTTCAAAAATATTTAGTACTAGAGTTGGACCCTGATGCGAGATTAGCGATGAGACACCACGAAGCGCGCTGATTGGTCAACTGAAATAGTGCACGTTTCCCCGACTTCCTGTTACACATTTCCGTACCTTTCCACGAAATCACTCCTACTAATATCCAGCAACCGGGAGGGAAGATTTACACATCAAAAAATTAAGTCAATTCTTACTTGGAATGAATAAATAGAAAGTATTTTATTGATGATTGGAAATTTTAACAAGATACATATATATATATACTAGCTTTTACCCGCGGCTCCGCTCGCGTTGATATATTTAAATAATTGTCAAAGTGTTATCATTAGAAAGTAAATAATATAATATAGTAATTTTTTTCATTGCTTGACTGGAACCAATAAAATTTAAAAATTCTAAAATTGAGTTTAGTTTAAAAAAAACTGAAAATATAATTTATTATAATAATTAACTACAAAAATTCAATAACTTAAATTATTAATATTTTTAAGAATCGAAAACGTCTACGTTTAATATATAGTTCCTCTTTAAAAGAGCTCAAAACAGAATATCATTCTAAGAGAGATCCTACAGTATACCGTATTATATGTTCTTCTGTCAGTTTGTGAAATTTGTGTCTTGGGCCCACCGATCAGACTACATATAGTTGACCATGGGAAAAACATTGATTTTTCAAATGCTCTCCTGCTACCTGAAATGTTAGCTCTCGCGCTTTGTTAATAGCTACAGTAAAACTGGAAATTGAACTCGTTTGAATTGAAACGGTAGGTCAATGGGGATACTCGGAATTTTTGATATGATATCACTAACATCTGCATCAGTTTTGTGGTCCAAAGCCTCGTTCCTTTACATAGTCGAAAAGCATCGAGATTTTTCAAAAGTATAACTGGTACATTTTATTTCAATTGAAGTTTATGTGAGGGTACACCCGAAAGTTATAGTGAATTTAAGAACGCCGTGGGATATCAAGTACTTTTTTCTTAATCCACGATTGTATTAATTGATAAATATTTCTTCATTCCCCCTCCCCCGCGCGTCGTTTAAATTTTCAATGCTGATTTTATGGACAATGTCATTGTTTGGCACCAATATTGATCTTGCACGTAACCACTGATCCCAATTTAAATTTTGTTGAAAGCCCGGGTAAATTTGAGGAATAAGTTTTACATCATTTTCTTCTACATTACAAAATTCTCTGGAAGTAAAATATAATCTTCAGCATTATATCTTATGCATATATCAGCATATAATCTTCAGCATATTTGCGTCCAAACATCCATAAACAATTTTCAATTGCGTCTCTGCATAATGTTCCGAATCTACGTCATTATGAAAATGCACTCTCATATTCGTTTTCAGACTGAATTTTTCAACTTTTGCCCATAAGCTTGGTGATTTAATAGAGACTCTGATTTCATCTGTCGGTGTACCCCTTCTGGATTACAGGGAGAGTTTTTCAGAATTCACCAGCCTATATACACTCATGTCCATAAATTAAGGATAATTCAGAATCACACAGAAATTGAACTCTAAAATAAAAATGTCATTTGTAGAATTATCACACACATCTTGAAGAAGAATATGCAAATTACAGGAAACCACCAGATGGCGCGGATAGTACGTCACAATGACGAGAGTGTAAGAGAGGGGTATATAAGGAATGGTGGCAAAGAAAAAAAATTGTTCACAAGCGGTTTAAAAGCCTTTCAGTGCAATAACCACATAGTTATGGCACAAAGGAAGCATTTGGATGATTGTTAACTTGGTAGAATTATCCGATGACTGGAATGTGGACGTACCCTGCTCGAAGTATCCGAGGAACTTGGAATCGCCCAGAGTGTCATCTCCAGGCTTTGGCAACGATTCCAAGATGATGGTAATGTGAGTAGATGTTACAGCACAGGTCGTCCCCGAGTTACAATGCCGAATGAGGACCGGTATTTGACAGTTACTGCCAAAAGAAACCGACGGAGCACAGCATCACACCTATCTCGTCAGCTCTCTTCAGCTACCGGTATGACAGTTTCAAGGCAGACCGTGTACAGACGCTTAGGGCACATTGGTCTATATGCTCGTAGGCCTGTCAGATGTGTTCCCCTTACCACAACTCACTGTCGCCTGCGATTAAACTGGAGTACAGAGCATGCATTGTGGACACCGCAACAGTGGTCTTGTGTGATGTTTTCCGACGAGTTCAGATTTAGTTTGCAGTCTGATTCTCGCTGGACTTTCATATGGAGAGCGCCAGGTACCCGTTACCATCAAGAGAACACCATCGAACGACACCGTTACGGTGATGCATGATGGCTCGTTTGGGGAAGAATTATTCTTGGTTCCAGAATTGACCTGTATGTTCAGAGTGTAACGATGACAGACCACATCATTCGGGATGTCATTCTGGAACAACATGTACGTTTGTTTCGGGGCACCATGGGTGCTGAATTTCTGTTATTGGATGACAACGCCCGTCTCCGTAGACGAATGCCTTCAAACGGAGGATATCACCCGTATGGATTGGCCAGCATACTCACCGGACTTGAATCCAATAGAGCATGTGTGAGATATGCTTGGCCGACGAATTGCAGCCCGTCAACACCCTCCCACCTGTCTACGGGAACTTCGGAGGGCATTGCTTGATGAGTGGTGTAATATTCCCCAAGATCAGATTGATAATTTGATACTCAGCATGCGTAGGCGTTGTAAGGCCTGTATTGCATCGTCCGGAGACATACTCCGTATTAACCATCATACTAACCATGTTATACTGTTTTTTGTAAATAGGTTCTTTTTTTAAAACTTGCTCCAGGGAGTAAAAATCGCAATTTTATTAATTATGTCCAACATATAGCATCTTTTTTGCTCTTTACCTTTTGTTTAATAAATAGACTTTACAAAAAAGTCAAATTTGTTTTGCTTCTGTCTCTTTCTTTGCCTGAACATTATCCTTAATTTATGGACATGAGTGTATAATAAAGCTACCATTCCCCCTATAATATCTGTACTATCTCGAAAATCCTGAAGAATCCGATTTAACGCTTCAATAGCTTTTTTGTGAGACATCGTTCTTTCATCCCACACAAAAAACTTACGTTGTGGAAGCATCCTGCCTTGAGAGCTATTTTTTCTGTAATTTCTGATGAGTGAATCTTCAAATGCAAGATTAATCGATAATTATAAAACGGAATATGCATTACGACCGTTGGTCAGTAAAGTCGCGGCTATACCTGAAGAAGCCATAGAAACTGTTATCTTCTGGGTTTTCTGACAAACATTAGTAATAAGTTTAGCAAAAACTTTTTTTACAGTTCCTCTAGGGCATCGAGAAAAAAGGATGCATCACTGCCGAATTCTGTTTTACTTTACACTTGTTTTAAAACGTGACTTTGTTCTGGAGTTAATTGAGGGATAGTAAAAAACTGCTAGTTTGAAATTACAAACAGACACTTCAAATTTATTTATTTGTATAGATTTCGTTTCGCTGGGTCTTTAGTAAACGATAGTATTATAGTATATTTGATCTGCAAAAAAAAAAAAACGTTTTGCAATGATTACATAAAACCATTGTAGATAAAATACTATATTGAAAAAAAAATAGATTCTTCTGAAAAAGATATGAATTTTGATTATTTCAAAGCTCTTAAAAAATTGTAAAGTGAGACATTTGAATCATTTCAATTAGTTGTGGCATCTTGAAAATTCCCCATTTCAATCCCTCAGTAATCAAATCAGTAATAAAAATATCGTCATTTTAGAAGCATTAACAAAACAAAAAAAACTTATCGTGTTCCAAATGAATTATCTGTTTTTTGTTTTTTTTCTGTTTCTGTATTAATCATAATTTTTATGTTGAAGAAAAACGAATTCATTTGTGAAAGAAAATACTACTTTAAAAAAAAGGTAATTGATTAGAAAATAGGTTGTGAACTGTTTTTTCCCTGCTCTTCAAGGTCAATACCTTGAGCATTAATTTAATTACCTCACAGGGTAACTGTGGGGTAATTAAATTAATTATATTTAAGTTCGAAATAGTTCATAAAAAGTGACTGAAACAACTGAACAAAAAGAGAAACTAAAACACTCTAAAAAGAGTTCACATTTAAAAAAAAAACAGTAATGAATTAGCAATTACTCAAAATTGAATCCTTCGGAGTAAAAAGCTAAGCATTGAAAATGTAAGCCTCAAAAGAATCAAATGATTTTTTTTTTTAATTTGGGTTATGAAGTTTAGTGTGTTTTCTCAGTACTTTGGTTTCATGCATCCCTTTTGTCATGCTGATGACCAAATTTCAAAAAAAAAATCATATTAAACAGTTTGTTAAATAGAAATTTCAAGACTTTTATATATAACGTTAATCATTCATCTCTAATACAAATACGAAACGCGTTTCTTCAAATATTTCGATTTAAATAAAATTGCAACTATATTAGAGGATAATTGTGTAGAATTTTGTTTGTAAACTAAAAATCGTTTGCTATTAAAAAAAAAAGGAAAAGAAATATCTATGTATACTCTCGTCGTACTTTCATATGGAGAGAGAACCAGGAACCCACACTACCTTCTCTACAATGTCCGTGAAATCGACCATTACTCCAGCGGAGGTTTGAAGGTCTGGGCAGGCATCACGTTATATGGCTGCACACCCCTCCATGTCTTTGAAAGAAGCACTGTGACTGCTGTGAGGCATACAGATGAAGTCATGGAGCCCTATGTTGACTTTTCATAGGTGCAGTTGACCTTGATTTTATTTTTAATGGATGACAACACGATCACGTAGAGCTCATCTGGTCAACGAATTTGTAGAAAGTGAGAATATTCGCCGAATCTGTTCGTCACTTAGATTTCCAAATCTCATCCGTATGGAGCACGCCTGGGACGTTTTGGAGGGGACAACTACAACTCGCAACACCCCTCCGAGAACAATTTAAGGCCTAAAAACAAAGTTGCTGAATGAATGGGATTCATTTTGCCACAGGAACTCCTAAATTCTCTTATTTCAGGTATAATATCACAGTGTGCGTCCTGCATATTTGTAAGAGGGAATTCCGTATCCCCTACCTAATAATGCCTAATCATTCACCAAAGCTTGTGACGGATCTATACGCGTCATTTTTCCACTAATCCTCTTGGGGAAACTTTGGGGCTAGCATTCGCGTTCATTCACAGCCTCTCAAGAAGAAACCCTGATATTTAAATTAGCTTGACTATATAAAGTCAAGGTTTTGTAGATGTAAGATAGAAGTAACCGGGGAGCTGTTACGGTGAAACGTTGGTGAGAATATTAGAATATTTTATTCATAAACCTAGCGCGAGTTAAGGAAATAGTTGCTTAGATATTAAATTATTAAATTGAGGATCTAAGATAGATAGAATCAGATTTTATTACCGGATCATTAGCGCTTGTTCTCCTTGTCTAGTTCACTTAGTCGCGTTTATACTTGGAGTTATTCAAGAGATTAGATTTCTCACTTTATATATCACCCCTAGGGTTTCCTTTTGTAGTTTCACGTGTGATTGATTGAGTGTGTTTGAAGAGACATAAAATAAATAATAATTATTATGGAAGTTGCTCGTGATGCTTTGTCCCCCCCACACACCTTTAGGTAAGCAAGACGGTGAGAGAGGGGTGCCAAATAAATAGATCACCACCCACACAAGATTAGTAAACTTTCGTTGATTTCTAAACAATTTTACATATCAAGTTTCATTCTCCGCCGGCTAGGTGGCGTAGTTGGTTTGTCGCTGGCCTTGTACGCCCAAGGTTGCGGATTCACCTCCGGCCTAAGTCCGTGGATTTTCATGATGCAAAAATAACGACAACGTCCATGTCGTATGATTATGTGGCATGTAAAAGATTCCTTGAGTGCCTGTTTGGCTTGGGTGCTCTCGACAATATTAAAAATTCCAAAGCATGGTTTCACATCTTTAGAGCTCGGGAGAGAAGAAGAGAACCCCTTTGAGGATGAAACTGGGCGTCAAAATTACTTGCAGTGATTGATATTCCACTTATATGGAGATATTTCCTGCCCACTTATATGAAAAGAGATACCAGCTCCTGGGGAATGTACTAGGTCTGCAATGGTAAAAAAAACACCAATCCGCAGCCGAACAGGAGAAAAAAGTTTCATTCTCCGATTGTTCGATGTGGTTGGTTTAGTCTAGGGCTTCAAACAGTGTTCCACAAGGCATGCCCAAGGGTTCCATGAGACACAATAAAAAAATCCAGAAGAAATAAATATGCATGCAAAATGGATTCATGTTCCTTATAAAGTTTGTATAGTTATAAGTATCTAAATCTATAATCCTCTTAATTAAAACTAAAAATTTTATTTATATGTAATAACTTTATTTTGCAACACTTTTTAAGCTTTTATTATAATATAATAAAAGAATATTAAAACATTTTTCCTTTATATATATATACCACCTACTAGATTGTGAATATTCTATTGTTTACTATCTTGGGTTCCAT
>BMAO01002320.1:0-20171 GCA_019973975.1 Trichonephila clavata
CATACATACATACATACATACATACATTGCAAGTTAAATAAAAGCTTATAATTATAATAATTATAAAAAAGGCTGGAATGCAATGAGTTTAATTTATGATGCATGTCATCTCTTGTTTTCCGCTGAAGTCACAGTTAACATCAACCTCGTACTTGTAGAGGAAAATTCCATGCATAATTTTAAATTTAATAAACGAGTAATTGTGTGCTTAAATTGATTCTTCGGCAACAGGTGATTGTGATGTTGTACATATATTTCTTCCACTCTTAGTATCAATATTTATAAATTCAGAAATACATATTCAGAAATTTTGAAATGAGTAAAGGGGAAAACAACTTATAACAGACGAATTAAAATATCTCGAAAAATTAAGTATAGATAATAATAAATTGTAAAAATAAAACTCAGTTAAAAATAAAATTATAAATACGTCGTAAAAACATGTGTTGTTTTAGCGACTCTCGTTTTATTTATATTAAAAGGAAATTTAAATTATATCTACTGTAAAATTCATATGTTAAAATTAGAAGGAATTTTAATTATAGGAATATCACAGTTGTGTATCCAACAGTTAGTTATTTAAAACGAAAAACAATGCAATAAACAATTCTACGAATTCCATAGCTACGATGGGCTTTGCGTGGTTAATAATAAAAATAATTAAAAAAGTAAATTGAAAAAAAAAAAGGAATGATTAGAATAAAGTTTTTTGTACGAGAGTAAAATTTCAAGTATTTTAATTTCGAAATACAGTTAAAGTGATTAATTAATTAGTCTTATACAAAATTACATTTAATTATTTTTAAAAGGATATAAAAAATTATATTCAGTGGACCCCAAAAGTGTTCGTACACTTGCAATTTTCTATAAAATGTTAGGTTTTAAACTAATAAAAATTAATATATTGTAATTGTAGTTTTTTTTATGATATCTGCGACTTATTCTTAATAGAATGACATGATTATATTTTTAAAAATGAAATTACTATTATTTTTAAAAATTAATAATGAAAAAGCTATTGAAAAATTACGCCACAAAAGTCTTCGTACACCTAACAAAAATCTCAACTTAAGCTTTAAATATTGTATTTCTTTCTTATTTTAGTACTTAGTAGGATATGTTTTAGTGTCCACAATAACTTTTAAATATTTTGGTGTAGATTTAATCAGTTTTTTTGTAATTTCTGCATTGGTTTTCCTCCATGCTTCTGTTATTATTGTTTTTACTTCCCATTATGTCATGTTTTCATTTTTTTAAATCAAATTCTCACCAGATATGTTCTACTGGGCCAAATAAACTGATTAAGGAGGTTTTATCAGAATTTTGGACAGTTATAAAGACACCAGCTGCGTACATTGAGAGCAGAGCGCTTGGCGTCATTATCCTGTTAAAATATTAGGTAGTCTCCTATATCCAAATTTTCGCCGGATAATTTGAAATTTCACTTTAAAATATTTAAATAGACCTGATGATTCACAATACCATCAAAAAATACCAAATTACCTAATTTTGAGGCCGATTTACACCTCCACACAAGAACTTCTCCATCCCAATGCTGAAGCATGGAGGTGGAGAAGTTCTTGTTCCACATAAATTCATGGATTAAATTCCTCATTTTTTCATTTACAAACTATTATATGCCCATCAGAACCAAAAATGTTTAATTTTCTGTCATCCCAATCAATTTGCTGTCAATTTTGAATTTTCTGAAACTTAATCCCAATAATCAAATTGGATTAATGAATCATGGAAAAGGAAGTGTTCTTGCGTGGAGGAGTAAATCGGCCTCAAATTAAGGTAATTTCGTATTTTTTTATGGTATTGTGAATCATCAGTTCTATTTCAATACGTATTTTAAAGTGAAATCTTAAGTTATCCGGCGAAAATTTGGATATAGGAGACTACTTCATTTTGGAACAGGATAATGACGCCAAGCACTCTGCTCTCAATGTACGCCGCTGGTGTCTCTATAACATTCCAAAATTTTGAATAAAACCCCTCAATCAGTTTATTTAGCCCAATAGAACATATTTGGTGAGAATTTGATTTTAAAAAAGAAAACATGACATATAAACACATAATGGGAAGTAAAAACAATAATAACAGAAGCATGGAGGAAAATCGATGCAGAAATTACAAAAAACTGATTAAATCTATACCAAAACATTTAAAAGTTATTGTAGACACTAAAATATATCCTACTAAGTACTAAAGTAAGAAAGAAATACAATATTTAAAACTAAATTGAGATTTTTGTTAGGTGTACGAAGACTTTTGTGGCGTAATTTTTCAATAGCTTTTTGATTATTAATTTTTAAAAATAATAGTAATATCATTTTTAAAAAAATAGTCATGTCATTCTATTAAGAATAAGTTGCAAATATCACAAAAAAAATTCCATTTCCAATAAATTAATTTTTATTAGTCGAAAACCTAAAATTTTATAGGAAATTGCAAGTGTACGAACACTTTTGGGGTCCACTGTATATCCTTGAAAATATTAATTTTAAAAGAAAAATTGTCGCATAAAGAACAAATATATGCATTTTAACATGTAACTGAATAGTGTATTATGCAAAATTCGAAGACTTTTAAAAATAAATAAATAAATTATAACGCTGCTAAATTACATGATCATCGTATCAGACATCGCATTATACATTAAGGAAAATAGAATTTAGATTCAAATTACAATGAAGAAATGAACATAAGAGATATCCATGGAAATATTTTTACATTCAAATGTTTTTATTTTATTTAAAAAAAAGGGTAATAATTTAAGGCAAATTCTTAAATGAGAAATGATTAAACTTTTTAAACTTTACATTACCCAGATAATGGCAATGTATATCGATTTAGCTTTTTAATGCTGTATATAAATACAGTCGGCTCTCGATAATTCGAAGTTGGAGGGACCAATGAAAAACTTCGAATTATCAAGAGATTAGGAAAAAATTCTTTCTTAACAACTCGAAGAGGATCCTTTCACGCCCAATCCAGATCTCTTCCATTCCTCATTGAAAATAAAATCCTTCCGCTCTCGGTTCCCTCTAACACTCTCCCTAACTCCATTGGTTCTTCAAGATAGGATCCAGTCCGGCTCATCCCCCTGAAATTAGATTTACGCGGCCTCAGCGCGCAGCGCTTTTACCCAAGTTGGGCGAAACAGACAAACCATGAAGGAAATGTAACAAATCAAGTGGCCCCCGGGGTGGAGGGCGAAGGAAGTGGCTCCCAAGCGGAGGTGACCCGCAGAGCGGACGAACTGGGGAAAAATATGGAGGAAGCGCAAGGAAGGAAAAACGGGGGATTGCGACAGCAATCGAAGAAAAGGAGCGGCCTAAGTGACTGTTCCCCTCTCACCACCTGTCAGGATGCAGCAGGAAGCTAGTGGGAGAAGTTACAAGTGTATGAAATGAGTTGCTCATCCCCTATTTGGTGCCACATGCTATAAGTCCCACAGATAAGCCATAAATCGTCATGTCACTCCGACGCAAAATACACAATCCTTCACATCTCTTCTTCACAACAGCAAACCACATACACACGTGTGTAAACAAGGCCACTAGTTAAATGAAAGATGTGGACGCGGCTGACAACAGTGACCGGTCTATTTTTCACTTAAAGAAGGGGGGGGGGATGTGTTTTTGCCTGAGGAACAGGGAAACACAAAGAAAGGATGACAGACAGATGGTCATCAAAGGGGCTATGTTACAGGGAAGACACGCAGAGAAAACACAAACATGTAAGCTTCAACCTGTTTGCTACAAGATAGTGAGTATTCAAATTGTAGGGAGTTATATGAGATAACTTCGAATTATCGCGTGTTATAGTCTGGCCTGCCCTTGATTTTACTTCGAAATATTGAGTGTACCAAAACGTATTGCTTTAGTTCGTAATATCAAGAGTTTTTCTAGGGGCTGAGCATATACTTCGAATTAACAAGAGGTTCGTATTATCGAAGGTTTGAATTAGAGAGAGTCGACTGTACCATAATCATGGACTAAATAATTAATAATAAAAAAATAATTCGAGATATTTCAATCGTAAAAAACAGAAACCTATATTAACTTTAAAAAAAGTTTCTTGACGTACCAGACATGATGATATGAAAAGGCAAGGATTATCACATAAATGCAAGTTGGGAAGAAATGATAAAGAAATCCTTGGATACTGTCCAATAGCTAACGAACAATTGAATGTAAAAGTATAGAAACACTGAACAAAGAAAAATAAGTAATAGTGCAAATATTTTTCCATCGTCTTAAAAAGAAATCGAATAAAATGGGAATTTTTTTCTTCTCTCCAGACATTTAGTATCCTTTGGTTGTTTTACGCCATACTGAAGCGTGAAAGTCGAATTAGAATTATGAATTAAAAACCACGTGGGTTCTAATATCTTTTCTACAAATCCTAAAGATAAACATGTACTGGAGTTTATTCTAATCAAGAGCAATAACTCACCCATTTCGCTAAGTATTTCACGACACTTAAAGGATATGATTCCTTTTTAGGTCAATGCTTCTCAAACTTTCAATATTTGCGACCCAATATTCAATCATAACTTTCAATATTCATCCCCCCCCCCATCCATACAATAACAATATATTGAATTCAATTATACTATACTTTGAAGGTAAGGTTACAATGCGATTTTAACCTCTTACGTGCCACCAGCGTATATAAACGTCTCGCTCAGCCATTAAGTGTCCCAGACGTATATATACGTCTTTCCGAATTGCACTTTTCTGTGCACTGCTATCCGTAAAATTATTTCGAAGGCTTTGGAATGCAATGAAAGGACCTTGGCAGTGTTTGCGTGAGTGAGTGAGTGAATATTAACGTCCCACTGGCAGTGTTTGCGAAGGATTTACTTATTTCAGAGGATTTGCTTTTATTTATTCTTTTTCTCCCCTCCCCTCCCCCAATACATCACATACGCGCACCTACGCGGAAAACGGTGGCACTGGGGAGGGAATCTGTCCCTGACGCATATGTTTGTCCTTCCGAATTGCACTTTTCTGTGCACTGCTATCCATAGAATTATTCCGAAGGCTTTGGAATGCAATGAAAGGACCTTGGCAGTGTCTGTGAAGGATTTACTTATATTTCAGAGAATTTGCTGTTATTTATCCCCCCCCCCAATACATCACATACGCGCGGCTACGCAGAAAACGGTGGCACTGGGGAACGAAACGCATAGCTTTTAATCACCAGTTAAGGCAGTACTTCTCAAACTTTCAAAGGCCGCGGTGGCCGAGTGGTCTAGGCATCGGATCATGGCTAGCATGTCATGGGTTCGATCCTAGTACCACTGAAGATCCGCCGTGTAGGGGAGCGATGCACGTTAAATCTGTCGAGAGCTCAAATGTCCTCCCGTTGGTGTGGTGTGGTAGTTAGGAGAGGGGGGTGCCAGCTCAGGTGTCGTCCACGTCACTTGACCATGGTTCAAAATTACGTGGACCGTCGCCAAAAGCCCTCGTGTTGCTAATCAGTGCGACGTTAATATTCTCTCACTCACTCACTCAAACTTTCAATACTGGCGACCCAATTTTCAATCATAATTTTTATCGCCCCCCCTTATACAATAATAATGTATTGAATGCAATAATAATGCACTTTGACGCTAAAGCTACAATACCATCGTTATTATAAACCGTACAAATTAACATGATATGTATTAAATTATGTATATGTTACTTTAAAGTAATATATATTTTAAGTAAATGACTTTCAAGTAATAGGATAATTATTATGTTCATTTTTTTTCTCTAATTTTTAAAATGGAACAGATTGTAAAATGATCTAAAATTAAAGATTTATTTCCTATTTCTAAAATTACAAATGTGTCATTACAAATGCCATTCCCATCCAGAAAAACACCAGGAAAGCATTTCTCTCTCCTCAAGAATTTTAAAGCAAGTCCCTTCCACTGTTCGTGCAAAATACTTTCGTCAAGTATTATTTGACGTAGATGTGAGATTATCTTGAATTGGATTGAGAATATTTGGATCGGCTGTTTCGAAATACAATCAAGACCCATTTTTTGCGTCTCTACGTCGGCAAGTTAGGTTGGTACTGCTGTCCGAGAATATTCCGATCCCCCGGCATTATCTGGCAAAAATACAGGAATTTCTATATTTCAATTTTAGACTTGCTTAAACCATCTCAAATTACACCAGGAGTACACTTTTCCCGCGCCAAGACTTTAAGGGTGAGCTCCTGCCCCGATTTGCTTAAGAGACGGTCATCCTGAATTATCCGGCAAAGTTGCTGTTATTTCTCAGATTGAATATCAGATTCGGATTATCCGTTTTGAAATACATCAGGTACCAAGTTTTCACGATCCAATGCTTTTAAGGCAAAACCCTACTACGGTGTATCGAAAATACGGTCGACTGGCATTATCCGGCAAAGTTATCGAAACTCCTAAAATTCAATTTCGGATTCTCATTTCACACTTCGAAATGCAAACGGAGTGGACTTTTGATGCTCCAGCGCGAGCAAGTTCAATCCCAAAGAGAATGAAAATTTAGAAGCGGGACTCGAATTATATGCCTCTTCTCCTATATCCGGCAAGTTAAGTGAAGTTTCTGAAATATGATTTGAAATTATAGTTTCCTGCCCCTAGATACAACTGGAGATTACTTTTGTGTCCCTGAGCCGGCAAGTTCAGACCCTAGAAGGGCATTAGGTTCGTTCGGCATTATCTGGCAAAGTTACAGGAATTTCTAAAATTCGATTTCAAACTCTCGTTCACCATCCCGAATTACAACAGAAACGCACTTTTCCCGCACCAAGACTCGCATTAAGGGTAAGCTCCTGCCACGGTTTGCGTAATAAATGGTCGTCCTGAATTACCCGGCAAAAGTTACAGTTATTTCTCAGATTGGATATCAGATTCGGATTATCCATTTTGAAGTACGCCAGGGTCCATGTTTTCACGATTCAAGGCTTTTAATGTAAGCCCTGTTATGTTGTGTCTAAAATACGGTCAACCGGCTTTATCCGGCAAAGTTACGGTTATTTTTGGAAACTGACTCAAAAATCGGATTCCACACCCACACATCGCAAAATCTGGCAATGTGTTTTCCGGATTCTTCACATTTCCGGCAATAAGAAAAATTTTGGCGTCCTTGTTTGAAATAAAAACTATCCAATGTTTTAAGTTGGACGAAATGACACACAGTATGCAAAATTATTTTATGATCGGTTGAATAGTTTTGGAGTCCATCGCGGACAAACACTTTGACACGTAATTTTTTATATATAAAGGTATGTGTTCGTGTGTGTATCACATTTTTCATTACGTCAAAATGTATTTTGTTTGTTCGCTTTCAGTTTTTTATAATTTGTTTGAAAAATAAATTTTTGTTTTCGACTTTTTAATATGCTTGCTCCCTCCTTGTAGAGTTAACACGTTCCCCTGGTGGGGGGGGGCCTCTCCCCACAGTTTGAGAAACACTGCTGTAGACCATGGTTATTATCTGACGACACACGATAATGTTAATCAATGGATTAAAAGGGGAGGGGGAAGCACAGCTGAAAGCCCCATTCTGAAGTTGATATTCTTCTCAAAATTAACCGTCCCCTAAAGGTTAAATGATTTGCAACAAGGGTTCTCCGTTTATGGAAGCTGCTTCCCGTATTTCAGGGTGCGGCAGCTTCAGCTGACGTTTGGAAAATTGTGGTTACAAGTTCATCATAAAGGAGATATTTTCCTCAAAACTCAATTATTTAATGTTTTTCACAAAAATATGGAATTTATTTTTCATTAAACAGTAGACTTTGGGGGAAAAAATGCAATTCTTGATTTGTAAATTGTGATTGAAGTTAAAATTGTGCTAGAAGTTGCATACATAATTATTTAAAGAACAGTTCATGCTTTTCTATTCGTTTATTTTTAAAATTAGATATGAAAAAAAAATGGCTATATATTTCTTAATTTGTGGGGTTTAGTGTGAAAATAAAAAAAATCATTTAAATATTAAGGATTCAAAGATGTATCCATGTTATTTAATTGCTCCAATTATTTTGAATTTGAAAATTCAATTTTATAATATAATTTTTCCGTTCAGTACTAGATGCAAAATTATGGTTGTAGTCATGTTTTGTTAAATTCCTGTTGAAAAATTTAAGAATGTATCAAACCTATTAATTTTATTTATTTAAAATACGGAATATAAAGAAACCAATACCGCAGTTCAATAAAATAATTAAAAGATTTTATTTTAAACAAGATTCAATAAATTTGCACGCAATATCAAGTATAGCCGCCCATCCGGTATAGTGGTCAGTGAAGCTGACTGCGGTGCCGCAGGGACTGGGTTCGAATCCCGGAGAAGGCATGGATGTTTGTGTTGTAATCCTTTCTTCTGTCTGTGTTGTTTACCCCCGTGTTATACGTTGCGTGGTGCACGGGGTTTATAAATGTTAAAAAAAAAAAAATATCAAGTATACAAAAATATCCATCTAACATTTTATTAAATCGTCTGCAACAAGTGACATAGTGACCTTGGATTCTACTAATCTTTGCAGGTTGTGAAACTATTCCAAACGATTCCTTGAAGAGCTTTATCTAACATGCTGACGTCACAGGTAATGGAATTCTATTATTCTATTTTGTAAGAAGTAATATCAATGATCTTTGCTCAGTCCGGTTTCGAGATTAACACTCTGTAGGTAATGGCTTAGAAATTTCAAAGAATTTTTTTTTTCCAATTTATTTTATTGTTTATTTTGCAGTTATTTCTCACGAGAATTAAAATAGTTATCTTAAATTGTTGTAGTATATTTTGTTCCGTCCAAGCGATTTTGAATAGTTGATTCTTAGTCACAAGTGTTATAAATTACGTTAGAAAATTAATAAATAATAAATAAAAACACAGCTGAGAGAAAAGAACTGAACTGAATTAGGACTGATAAAATAAATAGTAAGAGACCCATGTTTTATGGATATTGTCGCTCAATATCCCACAAAAAATAATAACTGTAACCCATGTTTTAATTTATTGACGTATGTGATACATTTTTTTTTCTTTTACAAAAGAAAAAGAAAGTTTTATGTGAATTAAAGACTCATTGAATTATTTAACCAAACTTATAATAATTTTTTATAGTGAATGTTAGAAGAATGTTTCAATGTTAAAGTCTAAAAAATTATCCGACATTAAATTTATGTCACGAATTTTCAACTTTTTACATTTCATTGAGCTCACAGTTTTTTTAGTATGCTTTTTGAGAAATAGCTAAGCAATTAAAAGTAA
The DNA here is from genome assembly GCA_019973975.1 of Trichonephila clavata. Taxonomy (NCBI): domain Eukaryota; kingdom Metazoa; phylum Arthropoda; class Arachnida; order Araneae; family Nephilidae; genus Trichonephila; species Trichonephila clavata. The sequence goes on from BMAO01002320.1 coordinate 9,267, forward strand.
ATAACTTAAGTAACATAATTTTTTTTAATTAGAAAATAATTCTTGAAGAGTATTTCAAAATTTATTCAATAAAAATTTTTACCTGAAACTTTTTAATGTTCAAAATTACGAGACCCACCATCAATAACCTTTGTGTCGCTTCCAGTTTGTACATGTTACCTTTAATTTTGTCTATCAAAAATTTTAGAACAGAAAGTGGCTAATCTGAAATTCTAACTGGGTTCCAAATTATATGCAATTATATAGGGATTATTTAACATTATATATATATATTATATATATTGCTATTCTAACTATAGACAGGCATTTCTTATGATAAACATCCTCATTCAACGAAACAAAATGAACGTTTTGAACAGTTGAATAAATTAACGCACACTCTAGAAATAATAAAAAATTTTTTATCTCGCTAGTCACTGTAGATATCCTTTATATTTAATCGCAAGAAATATTTTTGTCTTTTCTTTTTGAAGTGTGAATTGGTGTTGTGTATCAAGATCTAGTACTTCCTAAAAATGATTTTATTATTTTTTAAAGCGAAAACAAAAGATTCAAACCTAATTTACAAATCTAGAAAAAGATAGGTTAAAGTGAACTATCGCGTGTAAGCCGATTTTTGTTTATGGTAAGCAGCTGAATCATCCTTTTTTAAGTAAAAAGGTTGCCAAAATTGCCAACTTGCTTCTTTATTCTTTTATTCTAAAGCTTAATAATCCTTAATTTCTGCTTAAAAATTAATTATATTAAGTGCGTGTGTGACTCTCTACTTATGCTCATATAAAAAATTTGCTCGTCACAGTTAACATGACTCAATCCAAGGTCATATGAAGAAGTCGACTTTAAAAATGACACACACACACACCTCATTTTCTACACCAACATTTCGCCAACACAAAATCAAGTTATTTTAAGCGTCTGTCTCCATGAGAAGCTTTAAATAAAAATCTTTAGATTTACTAGGACCAAATCTGTATTAAATTGGCTACGATTCCATTAATTAATTAATTAAACTATCACGGCTGCAGTATTTAATCAATTTTCCAAAAAAATTCACACATATGCTGCCATTTATACCATTAGTAACGTTCTTTAGAGTGTTGCCATTTATAGAATTTAGATTCTTTTTTTCCAACAGATATTAAATTCTTGATTAGACGGGAAATTGTAAATTAAAATTATCGTTTGATCTTAAATATTGTTCTTTTTACATTCTAAAATTTCGTTTCGAATTTTAAATTCAACTTAATTATCAATTTTAAAAAATTAAAAAGACAGAATAATACTCACAAATCGTAAGTTTTAATATTGTTACATTTTTTTTTATTTTTGTACTTAAAAAAATTGTTTTCATTTAGAATATATTAAGCGTGGCAAGTTATTTACTACTGTTTTTTTGAGCTGAAGAATCAAATATATAAGCTTTCCATTAACTTTGTACATTCAGAATAGAGAATGCTTATGAAATTATTCTAATTTTCTCAACAACAACAAAAAATGTATCTTTGTTAATAATAAAATTCCAAAATACTAAGATGAAGTGTTAAAACATTTTGAAATATTGGAAGACATTTTATTTCCAGGCACATGCAAGTAGGGTAGTTTTTTTTCTGGATCCTGTTCTAAAAAGTTTTCCCCCCAACACTTAAAAATGGATGTAAAAATACACAGTAACTGTTTTTCATAGCTTTAAACGCAACGTAAGCATTTTAAATTCGTCCGTGCTTGCTTGCTTTTAGCTGATACCGCGTGACAGAGCAAAATTTAAACAGCATCATACAAATTAAATAGCAGTAGAATTACTAAATACACTCATAGAGATGAAAACAAAAATGAAAAATTTACAGAACGGGATCCATTTTTGTTTTCATGTCCGCTCACTCGACGAGACGTAAAAGGCAGAGGTAGATGGAAAAAATAAACAATAAATATACGCTGATGATGCAGGAAGCAGTTATGTTTTAACTTGTTTTTTTCCTATTAAATGTAAATGATGATGAGTGTTTTATTTGAAAATAGTGTCTCCTATCAGAATTATCTTTTGTTTTTGTCATTGAAATATTAAGCAGATGTTGTATTTAAATTGAAGCTTATTAAATAATAATAAAAAAATTGACTGTTTTTTTTTTTATTCTTTAGGGTCAACAAAATTATAATAAAAGCTTTTCCCGTTTTTATTTTAATATAAAAATTGCTATTGAATTAGATATCTTTATCTCTATTTAAATTACCGTTGCATTTTCAGTAAAAAATCGTTTTAATTAAATTACAACCTTCTGTAACCATTTCTTATTAAGAATTTATGTTAATGGAGAACTATCTTTAGAATTATTAATAATAAAAAGATTTTCTCTTTTTTTCCACTTCTTATGGCTTATGTGTGTGCAATCTGTTCAAATACACGTATTTCTCATTTGTTTTTACGGAATCTATTTATACTGCAGATAACAACTACGGGAACTTGGGCTCTGTCTATATAACATGACATCCGACTTAAACTTCATCCCTTTTTTGGAAAAGATGGAATGATGTATCAGCTTAGAGTAAAATATCATACTGCAAGGTTAAACGCGCGCCTGTTAGGGCGGAGGGAAAAAATATAAGTATTAATCGGAACCTACTCATACGAAAAACATGGGTACTTACGTATTAACGCAACCTATTGGCGACAATATATGAAACGAAGCCCACGATTGCCAATTTAGCGCATACGATACATGCGAAATTGGGGTTGCCAACTTGGCGAGTTATTTTGAACGTTGGCAATTGTTGCGATAATACGTAAGTACCAAAATATGTTATATGGTATGGAGAATACCGAGAAAAATAAAAAAAATTAATATTGCCGCACAAAAGGGTAGAATTTTCGAAAAAATGTAAAAAGACTTCATTTTGGTTAATGATTTTAGACACAAATAAAATTATTTTTCTTAATGTAAATATCCAAACATGATGATTATTGATAAATGAGGACTGAGTTATGAATAGTATAATGTACATTGCAACATTTTATAATCCCAGCCCTCTCTCCCCGCACAGTTGAATCAGTTGGATCCAAACTTTTTTCCGTCTTCCGCCTTATCGTGCACTATCATTACGGCAACAAGTTTTCCTAAAAATTCAATACTAAAGAAGCTGCTACATGCGCCTGATGTATTATTTAATAATAATCCTCTTATTGCGCAATAAATGCTTAAAAGTACTAAAATACACGTTTTTTTTTAAAGTTACTTTGACTTTTTACTCTAAAAAAAGCTCATAAAGTTTTTTTTTGCGGCAGTGTCAACATTTGTATTTAATTTAAGAAATAAAATTATAGCGCACTAAAGTATGATATTTTTATATTTTCGGATATAAATTACTACTTCTAAGAAGTATTGCAATGCTAAGATTCATCCAAACATGCTCGTTATATATATAAGAATATCTTAATATTTTAATAAAATGTTACTAGATCACTGAAAAAAATCGAATTTTAATTTATTTAACAAATACTACCTACAAATTAGCACTTTTGCCATCAGTACACGAACTCTGCAGTATTTTTCAACAATAAAATCACAAACACTCAATACAGAGAAAATAAGATAAGTATAGATATATAAGACTCAAGACCGGCAATTGATAAATATTTTACACATTTGAGATTTTTCTACTCTACCAGTAATGTTTAGAAAAGACCATACGCACACACATTATACATAAAAACTATAATAGCATCATGTCGATTGGACATTGGATACCTCAATTCTGTGTTATAGGTCTACGTTTTCATTTCGAATTTCTGTAAAGTTTTATGAAGCCTACAATTCGAATTCTAATGAAATTACATTAAGCCTACATTTCGAACTTAAGTGAAAGCGCGCGTATTTCGTTAAAATCTTCGAATATTATTGAATACTTAAATTTTGAGCTTCAGAAAGCCATAGTGTAATCAAATATAATTTTATAAAGGAATTTTTATGTAAAATCTTGAAATGGTATTGGAATTTGTAAGTTGAATTGGCTTAAAAAACTTCAAGCTAATCTTTGTCATAGAGGTTTGAAATTGTTCAATATGTGTCGGATAATATTTAAAATTACTTTTGAAAGAATAAAATTTCACTTCTCTTAGCTGACATTGCTTTAAAAATCACTGACACATTCCTTGAATATTTAAATTTAATATTCCTAAAATACTTTCTTTAAGTCTGTTTTTGACATTTTAAAGCTTTACGTCTACTGATTTTGTTTGTTCAGCTGTAGAATCTTGAAAAGTTTTACAGCTTTTCTCTTTGTCTGGGAACTTCGAAATCAGTGAATTTTTAATACTGAATTTCAGAAAAGAATCTTCGTTTAATATAGAAAAATATTGTATTGAATTTTTAAGGAAGCATTTTTCCCTTCCTTCATTCGTATATTTACAAATATTCAACTGTAATTCAAAATAGAATTCATTCTAAATACCAATTTTCATTATATACATTTTCGTATACTTTGACCCAATTTAATAATTAAGTACTTCCGTCTTGTGTCACAAAAAACTATTTGGATACTTATGGCTAAAATCAAGAATTACAATGTAGAGCCTAGACCTAGTTCTATATAGAATCTCGTATGGAATAATGGTAACTGGTCCGTATTAAATTCAATTGACTCAATTCATGATGTTCAAATGTCATGGTAGGCCGTGGTGGCCGAGTGGTCTAGGCATCGGATCATGGCTAGCGTGTCATGAGTTCGATACTAGTACCACTAAAGACCCGCCGTGTGGGGGCGCGATGCACGTTAAATCTGTCGAGAGCTCAAACGTCCTCCCGTTGGTGTGGTGTGGTAGTTAGGAGAGGGGGTGCCAACTCAGGTGTCGTCCGCGTCACTTGACCATGGTTCAAAATTACGCGGACCGTCGCCAAAAGCCCTCGTGTTGCTAATTAGTGCGACGTTAATATTCTCTCAAATGTCATGTTTTCCTCAAAATTAAAGGCGGGCATCAATTACCCGCTTGTCATTATGTGTATGCAATTTCAAATAGAATTATTAAGAAATTATGTGCTAGCACAATCAGATTTTTTTAAAAAAACTTTTTCTTGTTTTTCTTTATTTAATACAAAAACTTTTGAATAAAGTTTATTTTGTTCATATGTGATTAATTTTGCTTATAAATATGGATTTTTTAAAAGAACATTTCTATGTTTGTGAATGTAAAAAGAAAAAAACGCTGGCAACAATGAAGCGTATAAATTGATTTAAGAAACATACGATTGCATGAAGCCTAATCGCGTGATATTATATGAAATAAGTCTTTTGATACTCATTGGGCAAAATTCATGTGACGTGTTAGTCACATGATAATTACAATCACGTGTTTCCAGTCAATCAGTTCATGCACTTCGCTGTTTCCAACTTTCTTTTTGCACAAACTTTCTTTTAAGAAGTACATTTTTTGTGTGTGGCGATAGTAATATCATATATAGGTAAACAAAAAACACTTGATGAAAAATGCACGAATAATAAAAGAATGTTTACTTATTTTTGAAAATTTTTGGATGAAATTTTTTTCAATGCTTGAATATTTTTATCCAGTTATAAAATTTGAATTCTTATTTACGTTTTACAAATAGAATTCCAGTTTGTTTTGAATTCAATGGAGATCACGTGATTGCATGTGTCATGCGACCATTATGAATTTATTCCATTAGTATTAAAAATATTTGAAAATTTCAGATGTTGTCAGTTTTAAAATTTGGGCTTTTACAAATTTTAAATGCATTTTTTAATACTTCTATATTTATCGATGCTAATATTTTCTATTCCATACGTTTTTTTTTTTTTTTTTTAATTTTCAAGAGATCAAACGAATTTGAAATTTTTTGTAAGAATTGTTCTATATATGTACCGTAAAAGGGAGAACGGATTTAGATCTGGGAGCCCAAGTTAGTATTTTTGAAATGTTGAAGTTAATATTTTTAGAGTATGTACGTTTTTTTTTTCTTTCTGATTTAGCTACAAAATAATTTTTAAGAAACCAAAAATGAATCCTATTTTATAAGCTAACTTTTGTTCCCAACGACTCAAGAAACATAAATTACTCGAAATAACTATAAATATTAAAAATTGAATATTTTATAAAAATTTAGCCATTTAAAAAATTTTAGTTATTAAAATTTTTTAAATAGTAGCTTGTTAGACTGACTTCTTTTTTCAGAATAGATTAAATAATGAGCATTAAAAACGTCATAATTATTTTTTATAGTTTTGTTCCTCCAATTTTTTTTTTGTAGAAGGGTACTGTGTATTCTTAAAAAAATTACAAATTCATTACAGCAATTCAATTTCGAACTGAAATAAGATCTAAGGATTATATTAATTTTTATCAGATTTATTTTGTTCCATTGCCATTCCTACCTTCTTAATTTTGCATTAAAATATAGGGTGTTTCATATTGAATGGGACAAAAAGAATAGCGCTGTGTGACTGACGTAATGGATTTATTCAGCCGAAACAAATTTATTCTACAACTACAATTATACAAGTTTTATTTGGCAACAGGGGAAAATTATCGAATGACGAACTCGCCACTAGAGGCGCTGTTAAACAAAATGTCGTCCCTGCAGGAGAAAGCGTACTGCGTTTTCGGATATGCCAAAACCTCCTCGGTAACTGTTGTGCAAAGACATTTTCGCACGAAATTTAATAAAGAACCACCGCATCGGCATAACATAAGCAGGTGGGTGAAGCAGTTCCAGGATACCGGCTGCTTATGCAAGAGCAAAAGTCCAGGACGAAAAGAAGCAAAACCCGAAGTGATTGAAAGAATTAGTGATTCGTTTTTACGGAGTCCCTCAAAATCAACGCGACGTGCAGGTGCAGAACTGGCTGTCCCTTACATAACGGCGTGGCGTGTTTTACGGAAGCGTCTCCAATTCAAGCCGTACAGATATCAGATGGTCCAGGCTTTAAAACCTACTGACAAACCATTGCGTAAGAATTTCTGAGTGAAATTTCAAAAAAAGCTCGACGTGAATGGTTTCGAGAACACACTGGTGTTTACCGATGAAGCCACGTTCCACTTATGTGGCAAAGTTAATCGCCATAATTTGCGATATGGCACGGAAATTGTACATAATTCATATTCAAAATGGCATATTCGAAAACGCAGTACCCTTTCTCTTGCATAGACGACATTTTGTTTAACAGCGCCTCTAGCGGCGAGTTTATCATTCAATAATTTTTCCTTATTGGCAAATAAAACTTGTATAATTGTAGTTTCAGAATAAATTTGTTTCGGCTGAATAAATCCATTACGGCAGTCACACAGCGTTATTCTTTGTGTACCATTCAATATGAAACACCCTATATTTCATGCAATATAAGTCCTAAGACATTTCTGAATGATGCAAGTAAATTTAATTCTTATTTAAAATAATTTTTCTTTTTGAAGAAGTACAAAGAAAACGGAAGTGCGAACCTAAAATAATTTGAAGTTCGAGAATTCTGCAAAAAGGTAAGACACAAAAAAGGAACTTTTTCGTTTTAGTGAAATCTGATAGCTTTATCTTTTGTCAAAAATACATTTCTGAATGTGAATGAATCTTTTAGATATTGATTTATCTCAATTAGAAGAAACATCAAACTCCGGATTCAAAATTGATCTTTGAGTTTTAGCTAATAAACGAACTAGAAATTTAAGTAAAGAATTGAATCTAAAATAGATTTGTGTATACTACAATACTCTTTCCATGTTTAAAAGAAAGTATTTTTGAAGACTTTTTAGTTTTCAGTACCTCTCTCCAATCATTCTTTGAATGTTACTTTTTTAGAAATGTAAATTTTGGCGTTATATCGAGAAATAAAGTATTGTTCGTGAAAATTCTTCGATTATAGTTACTGTTAATGGTTAAGCAACATTTAGCTAAAATTTGTCGCTGATTCACATCTGATTTCTTATAGTATCACAAGTTCAAGGACATCAGGAATATCAGGGCCCCATGCCACAGGGTCCCCAACATGTGTAAGCTAAAATTCGTAAAATTTTAAGGTGCCCTCCCCCAAAAAAAGACACAGGGCCTGTAACGATTCTATTCGCGTTCCCTTTTATAGAAATTAGAACCTTGTTAGTGGTACTGTAGTTACATATGTTGGGGTCCCTGTAGCATGGGGGTCCCGCATCATTGATACAGCTGTAATGGCGGTATTTACGCCTCTTGTGCACATATCTCCAACTGATAGTTTGACTGCTTTTTAACGTTTCATTTGAAAGCAACGATTGGAGATGGATATTCTAGTTTCGAACAACGGTCAAGCGGCGAAGATAGCCCATGAGCTGGTATCTTACCCTCCAAATTTCTACACAATGCAAAACTGAAAACTTTGAGTATCGACCGAGTTAACAGGCATTACCTTTCTACACCACTGATCTTACCCAGAATAGGGATTCTAACCAAAGAGTCGATGAATACAAATTACCAAGGTCATAGCTAAAGCTGTACCAATGATACGGGGCCCCCGAGCTACAGGGCCCCAACATGTGTAAGTAAAAAATCGTAAAATGCTATCAATAGTCCCATTAACAGAACTCCCATTTCCAAAAAAGGGCCCCCTGTGAATTTTAATACAGGGCCCACTCAAAACTAGCTACGCCACTGCAAATTACATTAAAAGAATATAAGAACCATTAAAAATAAAAAACCCTCTTTCTAGAAAGAGAAATCCATCCATTCTTTGCTGTTAATTTGTTCTGTTTATCAGTGAATTGTATAAAAGTATTAAAAGGGGTCTCAGGAGTGTTAACTTTTTCTGGAGGGCTGAAAATATAAACAGTATTCAAATACATATAACTCTTTTAAATTTAAATTAAATAATTCGAATCTGTTACACATTATTTATAAAGGAATGAGGCTTCAGAAAAGTGTATATATAAAATGTTTAAAATATAATCATAATTTTAAAAATTATAAGTATATGAAAACAAGAAAGTTTTTATAAGAAATATTAATTTTTACTCTGCGCAAGCTATTTTCTAAATAGTAGCCTTTGATGCATAAAACTTTATAGAATTATAAAATGTATCATACGCTTTAAACCCTAGTAAATTAAGAATAATATGCCTTTTGTATTTCAAAATATTTGAAAAATATTGAAATTTTTTAAAAAAAATTTGAAAATATAATTTTTTTATTTTTTAAAAATATAATTTATTATTCTATTTATTTAAATTTACTACAGTGTAATAAGGATACATTTAACTTTATAAATCAACTGATTTCTAGTATTTAAAGCTATTACTTTTGAAAATAGCATGCACGCAGTAAAACTTAATTAATATTTCTTAAAAAAATTTCCTATTTTCATATGCTTATAATTTTAAAATTATGATTATATTTTAAACATTTTACACTTTTCTGAAGCTCATTCCTTTATAAATAATGTGTAAAAGATTCGAATTATTTAATTTTAATTTAAAAGAGATATGTATTTTGAATATCGTTTATATTTTCAGCCCTCCAGAAAAAGTTAACACCCCTGAGACCCTTATTAGTTCCATATCAATTATTACGATAATGTCAGAAAAAATGCTTAACAGCTTAGGAGAGTCATTTTGTAGCAATATTGTTTTTTTTTTTACTTAGTTGCGTTTATCATCGTAGTTATGAATTTTGAAACAATAGCACAATCCGATCTACATAAAGTCCTTAATTTGAATTGATAACAGAGGCTCAATTGGAATACGTAAATTTCTATAAATATTGTTTAATCTATGGTAACATAGATAGTCGGAAGTATTTGTTTCAAAGATAACTTAAGATATGAAAACCTAAAATTAAACTAACCTAGATTAACTTATCTTAAATTTAAAAAAAAAAAATGCAAATATGTTATTTTTCGCGTCGGACACTGTAAAAAAACAGTAAAGACCCCACTGTACCCAAATTTGAGGATTTTTTTTTAAAAATAACTATTCTCATAAATCTTTATACCATGCATAGAATCACACATATTATACAAAGTAATCAGAAAAAGTTCCCTGTGGGCTGCGGTAGCCAAGTGTTCTAGGCATCGGATCATGGCTAGCGTGTCATGAGTTCGATCCCAGTACCACTAAAGACCCACCGTGTAGGGGAGTGATGCACGTTAAATCTGTCGAGAGTTCAAACGTTAGGAGAGCGGGGTGCCAGCTCAGGTGTCGTCCGCGTCACTTGACCATGGTTCAAAATTACGCGGACCGTCGCCAAAAGCCCTCGTGTTGCTAAACAGTGCGACGTTAATATTCACACACTCACTCACTCAGAAAAAGTTCCCGAAACTTTATGTTTATTAAAAAAAAAAGCCTTCACATTTTTAACACACGATTGGCATAAAAAATATAAACCTGGAAAAGAAGTCCTTTATAAAGTTTTAAAGGTCAGTAAAGAGTAAATAAAAGAGCAAAATGAGTGAGTGAGTGAATATTAACGTCCCACTATTTAGCTACACGAGGGTTTTTGGGGACGGTCCACGTAATTTTGAACCATGGTCAAGTGACGTGGACGACAACTGAGCTGGCACCCCCCCTCTCCTAACTACCACACCACACCAACGGAGGACGTTTGAGCTCTCGACAGACTTAACATGCATCACTCCCCAACATAGCGGGTCTTTAGTGGTACTGGGCTCAAACTCATAACATCCAGCCAGAGCAAAATACAGAAGTCAAGTGTTCTTGTTTCGGTTTTCGATTCGACATACTGTTAAAAAAGTCAAATAACTGGCTAAATAATGTAGCCAGAGCTAAAAAAATTTGTACACATATTTAGAAGAGTAGCATAATTAAAATGAAGTAATAAAAATTTATATATTGGTTATTTTTAAGGTAATGTGTCTCTTTAAGGGGTCACTCATGTGATGGACTCAAAAAAAAATTTTTTTCTCCATAAATGCGTACTTAACATA
>BMAO01002320.1:23639-69391 GCA_019973975.1 Trichonephila clavata
TGCGTTGTGTGTAGAGAGAGAGAGGAGAAAAGCAATTTACTCACTAATTCATTAGCTCATCATGATATCTCTGGAACAATTAGACATAAACTTGAAATTTGGCAGGCATGTTTCTTTTGTTGAATAGAGATCCACTAAGAACGTTTTCTACGGAAATCGACTTCCAAAGGAGGAGGGATTGAGAGGGTGTTATGGATAAAAAATACCCTTTTTTGACTATTATTTCTAGATTAAAATTTGGCAATCAAGTTTCTTCTGTTAGAAGCTTAGAAGGGTTTCTGCGTTAATCTATTCCTGTAAAAAATAAATATACTTTAAGTGTGGAAGTTAAAGTCCTTTCCTTTTTAAATCGAGGTAAGAGGGCAATAATATTGTTTTTTTTAAATACATTTTGAATACAATAGGAAGCTTAAAGCTAAGACTTAGATATCAGTAACTTTAAAAAAGACCATTCATGTTATATTTTTCACTTATATTGTTTTCGTTAACGGAACCAGGACATCATACACATTCAAATAATCGATTTTTCAATTTTAGTATTAAAAAGTAGTGCACATTTTTCTTATTCTAAAATTGTACAGCACTTATATACTCGTTAATAAAATAACCTTAAAATAAGAAAAAAGTAATTGAAAAAAGTTTAAACAAACGTTTGCAAATCTTTAGTTTTTCTCACCTTTTCCTCCAAAGCAAAATTTTTTGCCTTTAGGTAACTTAAAAAAAACTTTGCACTATATGATTTAAAATTTTTTATACTTCTATACAGAATACCTGTGCATATAGTGAATCTATTTTTTTTTTGTCGAAGTAGAGCATAATTTTTAAAAGAATAGTTTTATGTCTAAAAAAAAAGGGGGGGGGGGAATAAAAATTTTCAAAATTACACAATTTTATAATTTTTTTAAAGAAAGTACCTAAATATTTTACTAAAAAATGGGTTCCCTACATTTTGTGTATTGTTTTACATGTATGCTAAAAATATTTTACATATTTAAGGTACTTTTTTTAAAAATGATACCTAAACATATATAAGCATGTATTATACGATCTCAGAAATTATGTCCAACTTAAATTAAACAGAAAAAAAATTTTAACTAAAAAAATACTTTTGTATTCCTACAGAATGATTAAAATATATTTATTAAGGTCACAAAAAATTGTAAGATATATTGGAAATTTTTAAGGATATATGTCCTATATGCAAAGAGTCTTAATTTTGGCATTTTATCCTTTCGAACATGTCCTGGGACCCTTAAGTAATAGCTTGTTTTTTGAGAATGATTTATTTTTGTCTAAAAGTAATCGAGAAATATCTTATGGCAACGTGCTTACGATTCTATTATTATCTGTCTTTTTTTAAATCCATACACATATTAAGTCATTTTAATGGGTTCTTTAGTTACACTTCTTTATACCCAAACTAATTTATTTACTTTATGGCAATTAAATATTTACAAAAAAGGAAAAATGAATAAATAAAAAAGTTTTGATTGTTCTAAAATTAAATTTAATATCGTGTAAGCTCTTAAAATATAATTCCCGCAAAGTGTTTCATGGTTTTATTTATTACACACGCTAAGAGAGAAAAAGCGAAGCAATAAGGAAGTACTTCAAATGTATTTAGCGACTCTGTGATAAGAAAAACAATGAAATCACCTCATGAATGAAACACTGATTGATTTGACCATCCTTTTCATTTTCCTCTACAGTGAAATGAACGACATAGTATAAAGTTCCCGGAAGAGGAAGATGACTATTTCAAAATGAACAAAAACCAAATTCCTTTTATTTTGCTATGTTTGTAATCACTTGAGCAACACAAGTGGAAGGAAAATGTCGTTAGACAAAAGGATGACATATATCAATTTTTTTTAAAAATACTAAATCTTCTAGAGAAATTCTATTTTTGATGCAAACCTTATTAAGTGTAAGATTTTTCTAAGGTATTGCTATAACAAATTACTACAAGTTTTATTAGGTTGGTATATCATAAAAGTACGCTCAAAGTTAGAAAGAAGTTTTCACTTTTTAGTTCGGGGGTCGACAATCTTTTACCTATGGCGTGTCAAACCAATCTACCAATATGATTCAGCGTGCCACACAGTAAAACATTTTTGAAACAATTCGATTCCTGCAATAATGCATGCAGAGGTAGAGAATAGAGGTCAATAATACAGATTTATTGTTTTATTGTATATAATTTTGCACATTTAAAGATATTTCTCAGCGTAAAAATAAACAGCATAAAATATAACTTTCTTGACGAAAAATTTAAAAAATTAAAATTATACATACATTAGGTATTTTTAAACATATTTATTAAAATAAGAAATAAGCAACATGAAATATATAAATTTTCCTTTAATATAATGTTAAAAAATAAACATTTTAATGTTACTTTGCACCACACGTTAAATCTGTCCATGGCTCAAAGTCGTCCCATTGACGAGATGTAGAGTATAAGGTGTATGAGTTAGATTTTCCCAGTAATAAGAAACATTTTAAAATATTTTAAAATTTTAGGAATTCATTGATAAATTAATGAAAAAGAGAACGTAAAAGTACTTCCAAAAATGAAGTCAAATAAGTAAATTTACAGTTATTCCTTTTTTAATATTTCTTATGCAATTTATTGGAATCAAATAAATAATAGGTACACGAGAAAGTAATTAGTATAATTCTATAATTTCACCATTAAGCTAACAAATTCAAAATAGTTTGGAAATAGAAGCTCCTATTCAAATAAAAAAAATTAAATATAACTTCTACATCATATATCATTGGATGTTCCATTATATAAAATTAGACATTGAAAGTTCCATTAGGCTTAATGTATACTAAGCCTAATTGTGCTGATTCCAAATCTTCGCTACATGAGTAACGTTTTTCATCGAACGCTTTGGCATACTCATATTTTGGTCGTTTCATTACATAGTTTCACCGTACAATAAGTACTACTACTCTTGTACTATATGCAATTTGAAACTGAAAGTGATTCGTAAGATAAGAGTAGATAAAAAATTGCAAACTCAGGTAACAAATTAATGGTTTCAGAAGGCGGAAATAACTTTACTTTTATAATATTTCAAGTGTGAAAAACGTAGGTGTTTTCTGCCCAACTGCGCATTAAAAAAGAAGAAATCTTCCACTATCGTATGGTGTGAAAATCATTGGAAGAAGAAAAGGGCAGGAAAATTTTTTTTACTGTAAAAAATGGCATTCGAATGCTTTGTGACGACATTATCACCTCTCTTATTGTTACTTTTCTGTTGCAATACTTTTTTTTTTATCTTTTGTTGTTGCATTTTGGACGAGTTAAACTGATTAGAACATTCCAAATATTTCAAATTGGGCTTTTGTGTCAATACCAAAAAAAAAAAAAAAGTGTATTTTGGGAAAATTTTGTCTTTTTCACTGTAACTATCCATATGTGTTTGTGTTTTATGTGAATGGGAGATTAATTAGATTAAGTATTAATGTTGATACATGAAAACATTGTTTTCACTATCCTCAAATTTATTATTTTCCATTTATATGCAATATTGTATATGTAAAAATATTATGTATATATATGGTCTATGTGTAAAATATTATGTATATATATGATATATGTAAAAATGTTATATATATATATATATAAAAAATGTATTATATATATATATAATGTATGTATATATATGATATATGTAAAAATGTTATATATATATATGATATATGTAAAAATACTATGTAAAATACACACACACTAGCCGTTATCCACCCATTTCGTTGGGTATTTCGTGATGTTGTATGACTATTTATTGTTTTTAAGTAATAGCCTAGCACTAAGCTTTCAAATGTGTTGAAAAATATTCTTTTTCCGTAACCTCTTCATTTAAAAAGGAAGGACTCGAACTTGTAAAACGGAGATACATTTATTCCTTACACTCACATAACTCCCTGCCCTGGGAGTCGATTTTCGCAAAACCCGTTCTTATATACAGAATCTCTACTAAGCAAATGAAACATGCCTGCTGAATTTTAAATCTACAAATCTAATAGCTCAGAAACGGGATTTTTTGCTAAGCTTTTGCAACTCTTCTTGGGAATAGATTTCAGCAAAATCTGTTCTTAGTGGATGTTTATTGAATAAGAGAAACATGCATGCCGAATTTCAAATCTTTGGGTCTAATAGTTCCAGGGATCTCATGACGAGGGAGGGAATGTATTTCCTCCTATATATAATAACTCTCTTTGATTTCTCTAAACACCTTTTTAATTTGTAATGGTCCTGGCCTTCAAGGCTCGTGCATAGGTAATTACAAGTTACCATCCAAACGGGAATCATCGTAACCGAATCTCTTGAAAATTAACAGCTTGCATTTTTTAAAGTAAAACCAGAATCTATCGAACGTTATCTTTCCACGAATCATAGTCTCCGTTCACGGAAATCACGTGGGTTCCAAGACTTCCTGTTGCCACTTCATATAAAAGCCCCAAGATACTAGAAAAACTCTCTTTTGTCTTCGTCACAATGTAGTACGCGCGTATGTCTTATTTGTACTGTGTTTTCTGTGTTAAGCACTGGCGTAGCTAGTTCTGAGTCAACCCTGTATCAAAAGTTCTTTCGGGGGGCCTTTTTAGATATGGGAGCCCTGTTAGTGGATAGTAGTTCCACATGTTGGGGCCCCTGTAGCTTGGGGGTCCGACTGATACAACATTAGCTATGCTCCCTTGTGTTAAGTATTGTTTAAGATAAACATGTTTGTGTGTGTTTATGAACATTGTTAAAGTAATCATTACCAATGACCACGATTATGTCATATATTATATATGTATATATATATAACCTTAATTTGTGAAAATGGCAGATTAATTTAATGATTTAACGTTTAAAAAACAAAAAATATTTTACTATAGATTTTTTCTGTATTCAGTTAAAAGAAATTACTAAATATTTAAATCATTTATAACTGCATGAAATAATGTCGTAAGAAATTTCAAATGTAAAGGTTTATATCAAAATTGTTTCTTTTGCTATTTTCTGCTATTCGAAAGATTCATTGACCAAATGGAGAGAGAGAGAGAGAGAGAGAGAGAGAAATTCATTTAAAATCAATCTGTAAAACTTTATTTAAGGTTTCATGGAATCATTCTCTACAAAACTATAACAAAACACTTCAAATGGAAGTAGGAGGATGAGGTGCCAGTAAAAATTTTAATGCGTTTCTTGATATAACAGAAATAAGTAGATACGAGATTTTGCATTTAAGCTTTGTGTACTTTAATGCTGGTGATAAGATACGTTTCTAAAATGCCACACTTCAAAAAGTGATAAAGGTTTTGTCCAAAAATATGCAGTGATAAACTTGAGCAGTGATCTTTGACAGTGATAAACTTTTCGGCTGCTATTAAAATCCTTTTCCTGTTGGTAATTATAAATGGCTTGAAATTCTTTCCTTCTGGTACTGAAGATTATAACCAAAGTTTGGAACACCCTTTTCTTAGAAAAGAATGTTCTAATATTGATAAAACCTCGTATGATTGTGGCACATGATTGCAGCATACTAAAATATATATATAGAGAGAGAGAGGGTGAGAGACGCGCGATTAACCCTTAACTGCCGAGGAAAAGTTACAAAATTCTCCTCCCCCTTCCCCAGTGCCACCGATTTTTTCACAGGCACGCGTGGTTAAGCGATTTATTTTGGGAAAGAAAAAGGCGTGATTTTTCACCTAAAAATTATTTATTTTCCGTTTAAAAAAGAAAGAAAAAAGAAAAGAAAAAGAGAGATAATTAAATAACATGAAAATGAAAGATTTAATCTCTAGAGTTCTAATACAATAAAAAATAAGGTATAACTTATTTGTTCTATGATATATCCCGAAACAAGGTTGAACACATAAACCAGTATCACATTTATTGCAATCGTACAAAAAAATTAAAATGCTCCTATTACACACCGTAAGCAAAAATGACAGCAAATGAAGAATAGAAAAGATCACACTCAAACGAAAAAACATGGAAAACTGCTTAGCTATGAATTTAATCTTTCTTGGAATATACCCTTTCAAATCCTCCCCCCCCCCTTCTCCGAGTTAAGTAAATTCTTTAGACTATCAATGTCATTTTATTGAATTTCAAAGCCGTGGGACTAGTTTTAAGCAGAGTAGCACAATACAAAAAGTCTTCCTTTTGGGCGGACAAGTATACACATCCGGGGCACTAAACGCACGAACTCAGCGGAGCGTGTATACACGCCCGTGACACTTAAAGGGGTTAAAACAAAATATTTTATTTTTAACTTTGCGGCTCATATTAAAAATATTAAAGATCTCATCAATCATTTAAAAGACAAAGAAATTTACTCTTTCTTATTCTTAGACCTTATCACTTGAAATTTGGCAGATATGTGTTTTTGTTGACAGCGACTAAGAACGGATTTTGTGGAAATCTACTCATGGGGGGGGGGAGTAATGGGGAAGTGAGAGGGAAACATACTTCAGTTTCAGAAACTCGAGTCCTGTTTTTAAATCAAAATACGAGGGCAATTGGAATGTTTTTAAATACAATTGAGAGCTTAATGCTTGACCTTAGTGATGAATGACTTAAAAAGAATATGCAGCTAAACAACATCGTGAAATACCCAATGAAGCGGAGAATTATGGTTTGTGTATATATAATTTTTCTGCTTTAAAGGTAGCGTGCCCGCCTCGTAAGCCCAAGGTTGCGTGTTCGACACCAGCAGGAGTCGATAGGTTTTCTGGATGTAAACATTGTAGGCGTGTATGTTATATGATTTTGTGGCATGTAAAAGATCTCTTTAATACGTATTTGGCTCTGGTACTCTAGGTAGAATTAAATCACGGCAATATTTAGCATCCGATGAGGGCTTGAGTTGAATGAATTCAAGCGTCAAAAATTTGGTAGCGTGATCCGCCAGTAGACGGTGCCACTAATCAAATGGCTTCCACAATTGGGAGCTTGCCGTGCCTTCAAAGGCTTAGCTGTCAAAGTGCAGTCCATTAAAAAAATATACGGAAGACGAAATATGAAACGCATTTGACATGTTGTGAAGATGAAAAAATGCGTTGAGAATCACATTCTATTATACAGTTAAAAATAAAAAATATAATATGAGATGCTTTGAGCTAAGAAGTCAAATTAGGATACTAATTTAAAACAGTATTCAGAGAATTTGATTTCTTTTCTGCACCTACCATTTTGAAATATTGAACAAAACATTTAACTCTACAAAATTCTTATTAATCAGTTCGAATGTAGACTAACTTATTTTTTAAAATGTAATAAAATATATCTTAAGCATAGAAAATTTTGGAAAGTTTCCACAATTCTATTTCAAACATTTTCCTTAAAGACTAGTAAACCCTCGGGCAAATCGCAACAACTGAATTTCGAAAATGGAAATAAAATGTAAACAGATAGACACCTTCTTTTGTTTTTCATTCCTTAAGGTATCTGACTACCCTAAAACTGAATTTTGCCAAAAATTGACAATTTTTTTTATGATTTTATTTTATGGTCCATCTTATTAGCTTTATAAAAATACCAAGTTTATCATTTTTTGTTTACTAGAACAAAAACTACAAGTGTTTTAGTAAAAGCAGATGCCATTACTTTAAGCAAGATGTCATACTTTAAAACGCGTTTTACTCGAAATATGATTTTTTGAAAATAATCAAACGGGGCCAGCGATTGCTAAAAAAGTTTTGAACATAATGAACTGTGAAATTTTTTCTGTAAGTTCTGTATAATAGTAGAATTGTTTTAACCTTCAGATTTATCGATCACTGTTTTATTACAAAATTTACAGTCATTATGTGAACATAATCACTGTTTTTTTTAAGCAATTTCATATAATTACTAAGATAAAGTGCTCTACTTTTTGTAAAATTTGAAATTTCTCTTATCCTGAAGGTCATTTTAAAAATGAATAACATAGCAACACATCAGAATTGAAGATTTGCTCATAAATTTTTGGTACAGAATGGGCCGCGTTTATATTATTCTTTTGTCATTTTTTACCTATTTTTTCCCATTTTAGTAATAATAATTTCTTTTTCTCTTCTTAATTTTAGCACATTTTTCTTAAAATGCACTATACAAATCTAAAAATAACAAAAAAATCCCATATCTCCTTTTTTAAATAAAAAAGTTGTCACAACCAGTCGGATACCTTAAGATACGCTTTTTAATAATTCTTTTTAAAAAATAACCAAGATTTTACAGAAACTTCCATAGGATTTGCATTAATTAACTGAACTCGAATCAACTGGCAGACGGAAGCTTTAAATATTTTACAAGTAGTTTCTTTCTCGGAATACATTCGTAGAATAATTCTAAAAATAGAATACGTTTATCAGGGAAGTATGCAAAGTCAAAATGTGTACTTTTCCTTTTTCACAATACATTTTCTATTACTATCAACGTATATGTGCTATTATTAGATGAAAATAAAATAGACACTCTTTTGCAATCATATAGTCAAAGTAATCAATACAAACTTTCATTTCTCCTTCATTTTGAATTCTTGAATTCATGTTCTCAACGTCAGTTCTATGGAATTTCTAAAATTCTTTTTTTTCCCCCACATATCTAAATTTTTATTATTTCACTGTAATGAAGTGCACCCGAAAGAAAGAATAAGAAATAACAATGTAGTCATTTTCTGATATATTTACTTCGATTTCTGCTTATTAGATAGGGACATTACATTCACTATTATGAATTAAAATTATAACAGCAATTTTATATTAAAAACTCTAAATGGAAATTTTAAAATGATTCCCCTTTTTATCGACAATCAGTTTTTTCTTCATTCTTGTAATTGAAAGTGAATAAAGTTCTTACATTTTACAGAAATAAATAAATAATTTTTACTAAATTTAAAATTAAAGAATTAGGAAAAGAGGAACATTTGTGTTGAATTTATATGAATACGCTAAATGAACAATTTAAAAAAGACAAAGTTTTAAATTGATGCTTAAATTGAATTTTACCATAAATTTTCATTTTAATCGTTAAGGTTTTTATTTTTATTAGAAAATAACTTAGTAATCTAAAGGGGGAATATATTTTATAAAGAAGGAATTTTTTCTATTAAAAAGAAAAGGCTATGTATTCTATAATCTGCGGAAAGATTTATTTCGTGCTGCCATCTGTCGATTTCTCGAAGAACCTATTTTCTTCACACTAGTAGAATTAAAAATTATAGTTTAAAAGAAAACTAAAAAACACGCTTTTATAGTAAATCGAACTAAAAAGTAAAAAAAAAAAAAAAAATCTTAAATAAGCGTGGGATGCTCTATATTAATTGTTATGATTTCTTACTAGATCTATTCGGAAATGCTGAGTTAATGTAAAAATGTAGTACAAAGCACCCCACGCTTTTACCAAAATGACAAATTTTCTCGTTAATCATTTATTCTTACATTAAGAATTATTTTTTTTACTTTTCACTTCAATTTACTATACAAGCGTGTTTTTTAGTTTTTTAAAACTATAAGTTCTTTTTCATTTTTTAGTTCAATCTACAATAAAAGCGTGTTTTTTTTAGTTTTTTAAATTATCATTTATTCATTGTTGAATTTATCCTTGAGTTTAATATTTGGAGCTGGAATTACGTTGCTGCTGGAATTAGTCTTGCTCATCAATGGATATTTATTAACGGGTCTGAAGGGTATTTATTCTCTCCTCTTACAAGGTCTCGGATGAGTCCATATCGTTATAATTCAAAGATTGCGTCTCAACAGATACAAGTCAAACTCTTTAAAGTATATTAAAAAGAAATATTAAGTGTCAATCATATTATCACCTTTTAAACATATTGCTATAATGTTAATTCGTATCATCACTTCTAAATATATTGCTTTATAAAAATTTAAAATATTTAGCAGTTAGAACATAAATTTATTTTTTTCCCATGCACGGGTCTTTTTTTTATTTCCATTTTCAGAAAAGACAAGACAATTGTTTTTTTTTGTTGGTAAGCAATTGCGGACGCACCCGTCCTCCCCTTTCTTACATAAAGATAACTTTTTTTTGTTTTATTTGTGTTAACCACAAGTGTATTCGCTTTTATTGTTACACCTTAATCTTTTGTCATTAAATCTGGAATGAGTCGCTAAATCTGGAAATGGTATATGCAATAAATCGCCAAACCTAGAAGTAGTATATGGAATCGGTCGCCAAATCTGGAAATCGTTATTCCTGATGAACTTGATCAGGACAATGGAACAAAATTATGAAATTACTATATTGTTATCGATCCTTGACAAGTGTGCAAAATTTCGAATTAATTTGACCTTTTAAAGTGGTTAAAAATCGAGTTCAAAGATTCCGTTACATACAAGTAAAACTTATAAAAGCGTGTTAAAAAAATGTTCTTTTCTTAAAATCAACATCAACAAAATTTGTCAACTGATTAAATTTATTTATAACTCAGGAAAGCATTAAATAATTAAATAAATAAATTTATATTTATCAAAAATTTTCTAAAAATACACATGTTTCTTTCAAGTGCTTTTTTTTGTTGTTTATTTATGAATAAACGATAATCCCCCCCCCCCAGTTTGCTGGGTATTTCATAATATTGTTTAAATATATACTGTTTATATTATGATCAATTATTGATATCTAAGTCCTAGAATATAGCGGCAGATTATATTGGAAAAAAAATTCTTATACTTCTCATCTCTTGATTTAAAGAGTTCAGGAATTAAATTTTTAAAATTGAAGTTGAGTCATATTTTACGCTCTCTTAACCCCGCCCTTTAAAGTAGATTTACGCAAAACCCATTTCTAGTGGATCTCTACTCAATAAAATAAATATACTTGACAAATATCAAGTCTAAATAAAAAAAATGGTATTTTTTTTCATCAATACACCCCAGTAATTTTCCGCAACTTTCCATAAGAGTCAATTTCCATAAAATCTGTTTTTAGTAGATCTGTATTCCTTTTTGTCAAATATTAAGTATGTGGAGATCTAACAGTTTAAAAACAGGAATTTTTTTTATCTGCATCACCTTTTAATCCCTCGCAACACCCCTTGAGAATCTATTTTTGAAAAAAATCTGTTTGTAGCGGATATCTACTCCTTGTAAGGAACATGCCCACATAATTTCAAGTCTGAGGAACAAATAGAGAAGGTTGTTCGCACTTTATGGAAACGATTTTGTAATTCATTTTCTCCTTTGCATTTTGAGATAAAAGTTTGGAAACTTCAGAATAATCCGCTGCTAATATTTTCTTTTCATTGGAATGTGTAAAATAAATATTTTACATTCCAATATTTTAAAAATGGCTCAAAAAATTGAAGGTTACGTAACTGCGCTTTTCGAGGAGAAACATTTATATCAACAAATTATAAAGCAGTGAAAAAATCTCGGTTATTGAATTTCAATAATATGTAAAACATAATAATAATAACATATGAAATATATATAATAATGATAATATACAGGGTGTCCAGCCTTAATGTGACCCAATAGCTAATTCCCGAACCGTTCGGTTTAGATATGCACTTCCAATTTGAAAAATGTTTTAAAACAGGTAAGGAATGTTTTTACGTGCTTTTCAAACCAAAAAACCAATTTAGAAAAAAATTACAAAATTAATTTTTTATACGATTCCCAGGTCCTATCACTTATATTTAGGAAGAGATGCAGTACACAAAAACAAAGTAAACACAAAAAGTTTAATTTTATTACTATAAAAACTGGTCGAGTTATGGAACTTTGAAAATCATACTTTATTTGCCTTTTTTTCGGCTATTTTCAAGAAGCTAGTAAGGGGCCGTCTCCAAAGTGAAATTAGTTGGAACTCTGCTAGGAAACTTTCGCTCTTGCACGTCACTCTTATGTAAATCGTTTTTAAATTTAAAAGC
Organism: Trichonephila clavata; assembly: GCA_019973975.1. Classification (NCBI taxonomy): domain Eukaryota; kingdom Metazoa; phylum Arthropoda; class Arachnida; order Araneae; family Nephilidae; genus Trichonephila; species Trichonephila clavata. The sequence continues at coordinate 35,528 of BMAO01002320.1, forward strand.
ACATGTTAATAATACAATAATTGAGTACTTAAAAAATAAAATTTATTCTGTGTTCGTGTAAAACGTAGAAAAAATAAAATATTTTGGACGAAGAAAACATTTCAAAAGCAGTTCCAAAAAATAGACTTAAATGCTACGGCTTCAGTTTGATTTGCTGCGTTTTTGCTAATCATGACGAATGTTAAAAATCTGTTGTGTAGTCGCTTGCAATTGCATACAGTCATATTCTAATATTACGAATTCTAGTAAGGGAGAACGAGATGTATACAAATGAAGAAACGGTGAAATGGTACTGTTTTATGGGCAGTGTAATCGAAATAAGAGAGAGGTGGCAAGACTTTATGCATTAAATTTCCCACTCGAAGACATCCATCTTATTGCACAATTGCCCGTGCTGTTCAGCGCTGGTATAAAACTGGGAGTTGCAATAGACGTATTCCCTGTCTCGTGCCTGCACCATTATTTAAGTTAATTTGGTCATTCTGATATAATAAAAACCCTGATTCATGATTGGTGCATCATTCAACATTATGCTATGATTTGAACGGCCAATCCTGTATTATTTAGCTGCTATTTGTTAAAACAATGTGTTTTAATCTTTACGGTACAAGTTGTATTTCTTTAATTTAATTTTTATAGTTTGCCATACAATAAAGCAAATTGTCAATCTATGATGTTTACTTCTATGTTTAAAAATTACTATGATGTTTTTCTTTTGCTCTTTCTGTAGATAGTGAATCACTGTTCTCTAAACTCAATTTATGTACGACCTCCTTTTCTGAGCAACTCGGATGCTTCAAATTTATGTAGGCATAACTCGGCCAGTTTTTATCGTAATAAAATGAAACTTTTTGTGTTTACTTTGTTTTTGTGTGTACTGCATCTTTTCCTAAATACAAGTGATAAGACCGGGGGACCGTATAAAAATTTAATTTTTGTAATTTTTTTTAATGGGTATTTTGGTTCGAAAAGTACGTAAAAACATTCCTTACCTTTTTTAAAACATTTTTTAAATTGGAAGTGCATATCTAAACCGAACGGTTCGGGAATTAGGTATTGGGTCACATTAAGGCTGGACAAAAGGTATACAAAAATATATATTTCAATAACATATAAAATATATATATTTTCACAATATATTAAATTTGAAAGGAAAAAAAGTCTAACTGAAAGTAAAAATGAAAACAACACCACGAAACTTCAACCTAAGATTGCTCAAATGCAGGCAACTATCAAGAAAAAGAAGTCTCTGATCCTAAAAAAAAATTCACTGACTCAAAAATTAATTGCATTGAAACTAGGAATATCTTCCTGCACTGTAATTTTGAAGAAGAAATTACAAACTTATTATGAAAAGGACATTGATAAAATTGAGCTTCACATGAACAAAGCCTCTAGTCGCACGTCGAAATCAACTGTCACTTATTTAGCAAAAAAAAAAAAAAATCAAAGACAGGAATAAAGTGTATCCCATTTGATGAAATACATGTAAAATCCTGTGACGCTTCTCCATGGACTTTTGTGTTTTCAGTTTATTAAAACGAGCCTTTGGAAAACGGTTTAAGAGGAATGGAGTAAAATTTGCATGACAGTACTAAGAAAAAGTTTACTTTCATGAAAAATTCCAGCTAGAGCTGTTATCAAGAATCATGGCTATGAGACAGAAGCAAATTGTCAAAAAAAAAAAAAAAAAAACTGTACTTTTTTATAATAATCATCTATCAAAATAGTTTCTATAAAGTATGAAAGACCTTCTGTGTAGCTTCAGAGATATCGGGATGAGTGAGTGAGCTGCTTTTTTACGTGTACAATGCCTCTAGAACCAGAATTATCAAATTACTTTTATAAAAAAAAACCTCTGTTTCCAATAATTTTCTCAAAATTTTTTTCTTCCCCAATTGAGTCATTTCAAAGCCTTATAATTCATTTTTATTTTACACTGCTGTTTGTAAAAAATGCAACACCATGAAGGAATCATCAGAATTAAACAAACTTTGCAGCAAATATCAATTATAGGATGTTACGTAAAATAGTAAAGTTTCAGAGCCACCGCGCACGCGTGGCGTGCGCAGCGCCCTCTGAACTGATGCTGAAAGCGAATAAATAGAGGACTGTAGCGGGACGTTGAAAATAGTTAATGATTATTTGTTATTGGCGAACGTTTAGGGAGACCTGAGTATGTCTCCACGATGAAATAAGGAGAAATTCCAACAACTTATGGAGTGTGAACTGAGGAGGATTATCGGCCTTCGAGAAAGAGGATTTTCCTATCGCGCAATAGGAACCCGGTGTGCAGTGGAGCAGTTGCATGGGAATGCGAGTTTGGAAGCAGTGGACCAAAGAGTACCGAACAACTCGAAAAACTGGGAGTGGACGATGGAAGGTGACGTCAGCGCGTGACGGTCGACACCTACTCCGCATGGTGGTGACTGACCGTACAGCTTCCTCCAGGCAGTTGGCAGCACGTTGGTCTATTGCTACAGGTGTACTAATGTCGGCTTCGTCAATTCGTCGACGTCTGCTGCACCGTGGATTGCGTGCAAGGGTACCTTTATATAGGATCCCCTCACGGCAAACCATCGATGGCTGCGTCTGCAATAAGCTCATGAGCACAGAGCTTGGCAAGCTGATTGGCACCAAGTTGTCTTTTCAGACAAATCACGCTTCAATTTGTGGAACCATGATGGCCGCATTCGTGTTAGATGCTATGCCGGTGAATGCTGCCTTCCAGAGTGCGTTAGCGAATGACATAGTGGCCTAACACCGAGAGTTATGGATTGGGGTGTTATTTCGTATCATGGACGATCCAATTTACTACGAATTGAAGATAATCTCAATAGCAACAGATACGTCCATGAAGTGCTACAGACCGAAGTCGTTCCCTTTCTTCAAGGCATCCCTGGAGCTACCTTTCAGCAGGATAATGCACGCCCACATGTTGCAAAGACTGTTCGAGACTTCTGTTCAGCCCAACACATGCAATTTCTTCCTTGGCCTGCTTATTCGCTGGATATGTTGCCTTTTGAGCACGTATGGGATTTGCTTGGTCAGAGTCTCGCTCGTGATACGCGTCCTAAAACTTCAAAAGACGAATTTTTGCTTTGTATACAAGCAATATGGAATTCTCTTCCACAGGCAGACATTCAAAATCTGTTTGACTTCATGCCACGTCGTATAGCAGCACTTATTGCAGCGCGTAGTGGCTACACAAAATACTGATTTCGGATATTTAATATTGTCTTTTTGCTTTGAAAATTTCGCCATTTATTTGTACTAATACAAGTCATTTGTGCTATAAATTTTGTTTAATTCTGATTGATTCCTTCATAGTGTTGCATTTTTTACAAACAACAGTTTATTTAAAGATTTTAATTATTTAGAAATGAATCAAGTCAGATAACATTAAAAATGAATTATAACTAATTTTTGAATTAAGCTCCACTTACCTGACTGAAAAAAATATTTTTAATCGGATATATTAAAATTTCCATTTATTACTTCAAGACTGCCATAATTTCTAAATGCTCAAGAAATCCTATTGCTTTCTCCTACTAAAGCGCACTTTTCACTTTAAACATACTACATTTTCAAGGTGTTTGGACTTAAAGTATCCAAAAGTTATGGCTTATTATTACAGACCACCCGTTAGAATGTAATAAACTCCCCCTCGGTGGACGGGAAAGCCTTCTAAGATTTTTGGGTCTAGTCCGATCGGCCGCACGTGCGTGCATTATTCGGCAATCGTTGGCGATAATCTTCTTACACTGGCTTCATTAGTAAAGATGTGGACGCCATAGCAAAAGTTGCAGTGCATACTTTGGTTAACGGAATTTAGATCAGTCACGCTCTCAACGAATGGAATGTCGATTCTCCGACATCAAAATCCATCCACCAATGGGAAAGAACTTTAAAAGAGATGGGAACTCCGGTATCTCAAACTAGAAAGTATGCTAAAGTTTCCATGATAGAAGACACTGTAGATCGTGTACTTGATTCATTTTGTAAGAGCCCTGTAAGTCTAGTAGGCAAGTCGGTAACAAATTAAGATTCCTTGGTCCACAGTTCATGACATCGTTCATAAATGGCTGCGTTTGCGTACAAGCTTCAACTTCTTCACCACTTGAAACCAAAAGATCAATGCACAACGTTAGAATTCGATGCCGAAATGATGAATCGTATTGGAGTGGATTTGAACTTTTTAGAGCATGTGATTTTCAGTGATGAATCTTGCTTTCACAAATGTGGAAAAGTCAATAGGCATTATTGCCGCAATTGGGGAAATGAAAATTCTCACCAAAGTGGGAATACGAAAGGGATACACCAAAATTCAATGTGTGGTTAGAAATGCACACAAATGGCATCATTGATCCATTTTTCTTCGTAGAGAAGATAGTTAAACTTTTCCCGTAACTATCTTGACTTTAGATGCTGGAAAACTTTGCTGTTCCACAAATTTCACCAGGTTTTCTGTTCTAACAGAATGTCACTCCACCACACTAACATTGTGATTTTACCGCATTTCTTAATCGGATATTTCAAGGAAGTTGGATTTAGAGAGGAGGTCCAATTACCTGGCCACCAAAGTCTCCGGATTGGACTCCATTAGACTTTTTACTTAGGGATTACTTAAATCCGTTGTGTATAAACAAAAAATTACAACTGCGGGGGAGTTGAAGGAGCGTTTCCTTCAAGTAATTAGTCTAATAACTCTCGATATGCTACGAAATACTTGGAGAGGGCTAGATTACCGTTTAGACATTTGTCGTGATACTACAGATGCACGCATCGAAATCTATTGTTCTTAGTAAAAACTTGGTGGTATGTTTTTTTATTTAAATTTTTTTCTTTTAATTTTAATGGGTAGTTCCGTAATAATAAGCCATAACTTTTGAATATTTTTAGCCCGGACACCTTGAATATAATCATCTTAATTGTGTTTAGAGTTTGGCAACAATTCTCGGAAAGACCATATTGGTTGTGCAAGGTCACAATTAAAAGTAACACGAAAGCTTTTCATGATGGACCTCGAAATTTTCAGCTGTGGTCAAATAACTGAGCTGAATTTGAGCTGTGGTCAAGCAACTTCCCGACTCAATTTTCTACGCCAACGTGAGACAGATTTATCGTGTATTAGACTCTTCTCACGAGTTCTTGACTGTGACAAATCAACTAAAATGGCCACAAAGACGACTTATCTAGATTATTTATACCCTTTCAACGTTAAGAACTTATTCAGGGCTGGGTGGCGTGGTTGGTTTGGTGCTGGCTTTGTACACACAAGTTTGCGGGTTCGACTCCGACCCAGTCGGTGGATTTTCATGACGCAAAAAAATCGACAGCATTCATGTCGTTTAGTATGGGGGATGTAAAAGATTTCTTGAGTGCCTGTTTGACTTGGTTGCTCTAGGCAAAATTAAAATTCCTTGTATGGTTTCCCATCATCAGAGCTCAGGTGCCTCCCTTTGGAGGGGAAACTGGGTGTAAATATTACTTGCGGCGATTGGTATACCACCTATATGGAGCCACTCTATAAAGAGATACCAATATTCCTAGGGAATGTACTAGGTCTGTGTAATGGTGAAACACTCCTATTAGAAATAAAATACATGTCTTTTTCATAGTCTCTGATTGATTCTTTCGTTATACTGCAGCTAATTATTTTTACTTAAAAGAAAAATTCAACTCAGAAATTCTTAGTATGTTGCTGTATGTTATGTAATTAGCTTTACTGTATGCAATAATTTTTTTCTTGTTTACTCATAAAAAATCATTTAAACAAATGAGTTTATAAAATATATAGTTTATTATTATTTAATTTGCTTTTAAATATTTGATTAATAAAATTAACTTATTGATTTTTGAGAATGAACATAACAATAGAAACTACACAAGGGTTATCGGCCACGGACTTTAAAATTTTGAATATTTGTGAAGTACAAGATTTGAAAATTGAGTTGCTATTTAACTTACTTTATACACTATACTACTAAAAAAGAATTTGAGAAAGAGATCCATATTTAACATGCAATTACCATCATTATATTCCATTTGATGGGAATTAAATGGAATCAAAGCGTTTTGCTGAGACACGAAGTCTGCGACCACGATCATTTAGTTACCATGGCAATCATAAATAATATGAAATAATAGTATTTTTTTCATTGAAATCATTTATTTTTGCAAACATAATAGTGTTACAAATTTTGAGAAATTAGTGCTTAATTTTATCTTAAAATAGTGTAAATAATTTAAATCTGCTTGCTCAGTAAGATAGTATCACTTCTTGTTGTATTTATTTGTGATAAAAAAAACTTTAATATATAAATTTGCTCACAACGCCGTCCCTTACATTACAATGGGGTTTCAATGGGAACCTGGTCAAGTTGGCATTATTTTTGGCGACCATTTTGGCAATTTGCGACAAAATGGAGACTTCTCGAAATTGCTGGTGAAGTCCATGACGTCATGACCTGTGACATAAGTGGATTATTCGATAAAGCAGTGGAAGGTAGTAGCGCAGACTATACATAGAGGTCGCTTCCTGAAACTGAATTGAGGTATTTCCTTAAGGTATTTCCTGAGGTATATAAATACCTGTTAAAAATCACTGAGATACAGAGGTCTGACAGCAATGGGTCTGGTTACGACCGAGAAATAGCTTGTGGATAGCTTTTATCGATATGTACCTATATGTTCAGACACTGGTAGTTGTGTCTGAGTATTGTAGAAGGAGGTGAGAACATTCTGAAACTTATTGTATGAATATTACTGCTGTTTATCCTGTATTTTAAGGATTGTTTTCGACAATAAATTTCATTACTTTTAAAGAACTGTTTTGTTCTCCGAACAAATCCGTGAACTTCAGATTGTATTTTTGCTATGAGAAAATATGAGTATATAGTATTTTTTCACAATAAATCTCGTTCTTTAAATATACATATCTTCACTCACAATTTAGCTTATTTTCATTTCATTCTATATAAAGAACATTTCTGCATAGCAATAATTATTTTTATGGATAAAAATAAGGAGAAAAAAGAACATGGTTTATTTTTACAATGCTTTAAATTCTAAGGTATTTTAACAATTAATTATACTTATCTAAAGCTTAGTCTACAATTGTGCTTATAGGTTGTGTTGTTTGTTCATGAAGGTATTAAAATTGATTTACTTTAAATAAAAAATATTTTAATAAATACAGCTCTAAGTATAATTATTTCATGATTCATTTAACAGATATATTAGTTGTCCAAACTTCTAAATTCATAAACCAATTTATCTTATTCTGAAAATTAATTATTATAAATATAACTACCTGTTAAGAATCCCTGAAATGCAAGCAAAACTTGTCGTGTGGCACAATAGGCGCTGGAGTGTATTAAATATACAATGGATTTAAAGTCCTTATAGAGAGTTGGGTACTAACTCATGCATCGACAGCGTCATCTTACCATAATTTAAAATTATGAGGCGTATGGACTGTTAAGCGAACCGAAACATCGAATCGGACAGCCTGAAACATTTACAGCTGAATGATAAATTCCAACTGCAGATAAAATTAAGTTTCATTACCATAATGGATCTACTGTGAATCCATTTATTTCAACTATAATTTATTTCATCGAATAAAAACTTGATTCGAAATAGTTATTAAGTTGCCATTCCACATATACTTATTGTTTATTAAATTTATATTTGCTATTTTTGCAAATCGAAGTATTATTATAATCGTTTGGTCTTATAATCATTTGTAGAATTCTAAATCTGCTTTATTAAAATGGTGGTCAAGAATCCGAAATAACACAAGCTTATTCGAAAGACTAAATGTATTAATTTATATAATCGAATAAATATTTGATTCGAAATAATAATTAAGTTGCCATTCCACACGCCATAGTTATTTTAGTACATTATTATCTGATGTTTGAGAGATTTGCACATGGAGGTATTGTTAGGATCGTTTGGTCTTAGAATCATTTGTAGAATTCGAAATCTGATTCATGAAAATGTTGGTCACAATTAAAAATTACACAAGTTTTTGGTTCCATTTAAATTAAAGAACCAGAAATAAATGAAGAAATTTGTGTGGGGCTTTATTGCATTTTTTTTAGCATTAAGAAAATAAATGCTTGAAATTTTTCAAATTGTGCACAACAAACAAATAACACAAAGAAGCACGAAGAGTTACAGATTTTTATTGACTAGACACATTTGAAAATACATCGGGGTACGGATATATAAACTCAAAAGCATGGAAACATTTCATTCATAAATATAGTTGAGTAAGAAATTTGATTCGATAAAAATAAAAACATTCAGTACACACAGAAACTGAATTCATCATCAAAAAACTGCATTCCAAATTTAGATGTGAAAAAAATTCTAAGCAAGAAGTTTAAATAAAGAAATAATTTGTAATCGAAAGAAAAACGATTTTTTATTAATCAATGGAAAATATATTCTGAGTGTGTGTGTGTTGTGATTATTAGATAAATTTATGTTACATCAAATTTTGATAGTTTAACAGCAGAAATATTATTTACAAACAAAAAAATTTTTCTAAAGGTTTTGTTAATTTGATTAGTAAAAAAATGATATGTTATTTAGCCTTCATACTACGATGGTCTTAGGGTAAAAAGTATCATTTGGTAGCCATATTTAACAATGCATTATATCTAAAACATATTTTTGTAATTAAAATTTTTTAGATATTATGCTTTTTGATTTTTAGAAAAGAATATTATCATCTTAAAAAAACCAATTTCAAATTTTTAAAAATATTTCTACAGAAACTGTGACATGTGAAAGAACTAAAAAATTTTTCTTGTGTGTATCAACGTAATATTTAGTTCACAAAACTTATTGGTATTTTTAAGAAAAATTATAATTAACAATTTTCTCAAAAGCAACTATCAAATAAAAATTTGAAAAACTCTTCAAATTTATAAACTAAATTATATAACATTTCAGCATTGAGATTATTTTTCATAAGAAATGAAATTCGAAAGTTCAAAGAGATACATTTTATTATAGAATGTTTAGAGAGAAAGAGAGAGAATTTTGTTTTAAAAATTATAACGAATTGTTGAGATAATCTTATGTTGTCTCATTTTACATGACTTTTTTGGAAAGCATAACATAATAATAAATATATATGCTATTAAACATTTCAAATAAATAAAATTAAAAAATCTGAATTAAATAAATATTTTATATCGAAAATTAATTCTTCTGTACATAGTAATGGCATTTAAATCATATTACTGAGTATAAGCTGTGAATTTTCAATTTATTTTGCACCAAATATTAACTTTTTTAACAATAAATAATGTTTCTCTTTCTTTCTTCATTTTATACAAAACATTATTTTTAAAAAATGTGAAAAATCATTATGTATATAATTATTATTTATATTAAACTATATAATATAAATAAAACAGCTAGATATTACATATAATTACTTTAAATATTAATTGTACTTCTTTTATCATACTGGGCATAGCATTATGACAATTATGTTTTATTAAATTAATCAAAGTGGAAAAACTTGAAAAATTATTTTGTTTTTGAGAGATTATGTTTCTACCATAACTTTTTCATAAATTAAAGGTAAAGGGTTTTTTTTGTTTTATTTCGTCAGTACTCGGGTTTTAATGCTACTTATTTCCAATATTTTACATACATAGTTTTCGTAACTTAACACGAGGTAGAAAAATTTCAATTAAAAATGGACAAAATAAATTTAAAATAATAATATTAGTCATATAAAATTTTAAAAATAAATAAAAGAATTTTAGACATGATAGAGATATAGAGTTTTTTACGAGATTGTTTTAAATTCAAGAAAAAATATTTTAAATACAAAATTAATTTTCAAAAAGTTTTGAATATTATGTAAGAACTTTTACATTATTGAAAGTTGCAGACCATTTATAATTATAGAAATAATATTGATACTTTATAAGAATAAGATATTTTATAAAAAAAAAATTACAATGCAAAAACTCAAAGTATTGGAAGAAATAACACAGCAGACACACATTAAATAACAAATAAATAACACATTAAATAAAAAATTTTAGTTATGAAGTATTAAGAACGATTGTCAAAATTGATGCCATTCAGATATTTAAATGTAAATGCAATTATTTTTAAAAAATTCGTATAATAATGTAAGTTTATCTTCCCTATTCAATTTTTTTTACATAAAAACAGAACACTTTTGCTATTTTTTTGCGAATAAAACTCTGATTCTCTGTTTTTATAAACCAGCAACAAGTGAAAAGAAAATATTTAAAAATAAGATAATGCTGCCGAATGAAACTGGAGCAGTAAAATGGATTTTAAAAAGCAAAATTCTTCACTTAAAACTTCTAAAATAGAATTCCTACTTCAAAACCACAATTAATTCCCCGGATTAAACAAAAAAATTTCCTTTTAAAAAAAAACTTTGATCGCTCTTAAAGTAGTTGTGTTTTGCATTTCATTCTATATTTCTGAAAATGTGTCTCAGCATTTTGAAAAAAATTATGGAAAAAATGCGATTCTAAAACAGTTTTATAGTACGTTTTCATGGTAAAAAAGTAAAATATATAGTACATATGCGAACGAATTTATTAATTTTTGGTTCTGATTACGTATGGTAACCCGATATGATTTGGTTTCCGGCTTAAGGTTACCATATTAGTGACCTCAGCAAATAATTTTTGCCAAGTCCGCTGTGTTATGCGAACATTTTAAATGAAAAAAATGGTTTGATTCAGAAATGTACAAAGACGAGCAAAAATTTCGAAGAAACGACTCCAAAATGAAATATGGCAGCTTCATAATTGTCGTAAAATTCTTAATAATTTAAATTTCTTTCAATTTTTTAAAACTCCTGTGCACGAGAAAATATAATACAATCCATGATTATTATAACATATTTTAAAAATTAAGTTTATTATTGTATGTGTGTGGCGAAAGCAGATATTTAAAAAAGAATAAGTTACAATTTATTGGAAGATAAAACAATAGCTTCCTCGTGTTTAATAAATATCCAAATGGAAATAAGCGAATACATTTTTGATTATGTGAAGCCAGATTAATGTATGACAGTTATAAAACAATTAACATGCAAATTTCATGAATGAATAATCAGTTAAAAATTTTATGAAGCACATACCTGTATGGTATCTCGACTGGGTGCAATACATTCAGATTTGTTCTACTGACGTAATTGAAATTAAACTCAGAACATTTCGAATAACTTGAAATTATAATTTAAATTTCTTCTCGTTTAGAGACATTTTTATTCGATTTTTAAAGAAAAATCTGACATGTAGATTTGTTTCTTATATATGTATGTCTCATATCTAGATGTATTTGTCTAAATACAATATTGTGGAGCTTATTTATTGCTTCAGTACCATGACTCTTGACTTTCAAAAATAATAAACAGTTTGTATTGTTATATAAGCATTATTTAATGTATAAATGTGTTTTTATCGTCTGCTTCCAATTTAATTATTTTCTGAATATTATTTTAGTAAAGTTACGATAATCGTCTGCCATTATTTTGAACTGAAACCGTTCACAATTATATAAAATACTGTGTTATTAGTATTCAGAATAATTAATATAATTAATTCTATTCTTAAAGTGACAGTGTTTTCATTTATATAAAAGTAAGGATATATTTGTATTCAGAAGGATTATCACATTTATTTGAATTTCGTATTTGTTTGAATTGCAATTTTCTTAGGCGCATGTGTTTAGATTAACTTTTTTAAAAAAAAAAACCCATGTAGGAACAGCACAGCGATTTATTGCAAAAAAACTCCAATAATATTTAGCCATATTCAAGTGGAAAAAATGTCATATGTTGTCACGTGACATTTTACACATGATATCGTATGTTGTGTGCAATCCAATATCCAATAAAATTTGAAGCTCAAAAGCTCTAGTTATTTTATAAGTCTTTGTGAAACAAAAGAATCTCGAATCCACAATAGACTAATTTCTTGACAAATGTTATCACGTGTTTTTGATTGAATTCAAAGCTGACTTTATACTTTCATGCCTTCTTGTACTTGTAAAATCCAATGACAATTTTAAATTTGATAATTGGGAAAACATATTCAAGCATTAAGATTCTTCCAAACGTTTTTCAAAATAAAAAAAAATTTTATGTTACACAGATTTTTTTAGCCAAGTGCATTTTATTCAACTGTGTGCGTAATTAAAAACAAATATGTACTTTTTTATAAGTACATATGTAAGAGAAAGTTTCTGTAAAACTCGAAGGATGGCAACAAAGGGACTATAGAACTGATTTGATGATTGTTTAAATTAATCATGTGACAATGACGTCCCAGGAATTTTTTTTTATCTGAATGACTAGAAACACGTGATTACATCTTTCATGTGACTATGACGTCATATTAATTTAGCCCATTCTGAAATCCTGTTAACCCTGCTCTCTCATTAGCACATAGAAAAAACCCTTAGATGTTCTTTAAGTTTCTAATGAAAGTATACTAAGAAATTTCCTTACCTAAAATGTATATAAAAAAAAGAAAAATCTGGCTTAAGAATGAAATGCAATATTTTCTTTATTTATAGTTTTTTCAAGATGTATTTCTTAACCAAGAGAACGTTTGTGGTTTTTTTATAAGGATTAAATTTTTAATTAGACTGAATAATTTGTATGAAATAGTTTAGAGATTCTTTATGTATTTTTTAAAAATTAATAGATCGATTTTGAGCAATCGTTTTGCAGTATTTCAAAAAAAAAAAAAAAAAAAAAGAATTGAATATACATTAAATGAGCATCTGAACACATGTATAAATAAATAACATCCAATTCAGCAACAAATACATAAAATTTATATATTGTAACATAAAATTGTGCGTTGATTTTACTTCAAAATATACACACAAAATAAACGGAGGTGAAATTCCATAATTGACACTCTTCTCAAAAGTAGTTGGAATTCTAAACACTGAGAAATGATCTGTAGTTATGTAAAAAGATTATGAAACGACTAGATCTGCTATAGTGAAGTGGTTTTCGTTTTCTTTTTCTTCCAGAAAATTCGAAATAACGAATACAAAACTATTTCGAAATTGAGGAAATGCATTTATACACTGAAACTATCTGATGCTTTTTTGGGGGATTGAGGATAAAAAAGAACAGCATTTTTTTATACATATATAAGTCGTGATTCTAACAGTTTTTTCCCCTTGTGCAGAATCCGAAAAGTTTCTTCTTTTTTTTCTTGCATTAAAATATGAAATTCAAAGACGATGAGAATTTGTTCGAAGAATATCGAATGGATTATACATAACAGCAATCCGCCATTGTTGAACGACTGTAGAACAGTGTCGAAGCTTCGTATGGGAAGTCTTTCCACACATTGAACAGTTCAGTTTGTAATGTTCGTGCACTGAATAGAGCTTGTGTTCATTATTTATACTTCTGTACAATATAAGCTCTGGCACTCTGTGTTCATATAAGTTGATATTTAATAATTCGAATTAGTTAACACGCACAACACCGTGGAAGAAACTTCAAAACAAAAGCTTTTAAAAACTTTGCTTCATTAAGTATCCCTTAGTGAATACATCTTTTAAATTAAAGAACCAAAAATTTTTTTGTTGAGGCTGATGGTAAAGTTATATAAACACAAAAAGCAGATCTCTGAAGAATGGGTTTCATTATTCTTTGAAGAATTTTAAAAAGTTAAGCCTAAATTTCGAAGAGTAGAGAATGTACTTTAAAAACTTGCTTTGTATTTTATTTACATATTGTTTCTTGTTAACTCTTCTAAAATGTCATTAGAACATGAACACATTTCGGTACGAAATGGTACAAGTATTTTTAAAAATTAAACCTCAAATGTTTTTAAGAAAATAACGGAGACTTAAATAATTGTCCGGAATTCTTTAAATTAACTCGAATGTGAATTCATTGCTGCAAATAATTCTTTTTAAATATATGCAAAAAGGTAAGAAATTCAGGACATTTTTTTATAATGCTGCGAATAATAATTGCCAAATTGTAAATAGTTAATAATATTTAAATATACCCTTTATTATATAAGACTTGAATTCATTTCAATATCATTTGAATTTCACAATTCAAAAGAACAAATAAATCAAAATAGTTTTATAAACTACTTTAGGGGAACTCTTTGTAATATCCAATGTGGAAAACTATCAAGAGAAAATTTGCTGCAAGAAGGTGATGTTCACATGTGTTCATGTTCACCTTGAGAAAAAATATAGCACGTATATTTCTCACATCGTATTCGCACATCGAGAGTTCTCGACCGGAGAACTCTCGATGCCCACCGATGATAATAGATATTGGTAATTAATAAATTCTGTGATTCTGGTTAAAATTATGGGATTCTACAAAAAAAAAAAAAACCTTTGAAATCTGATTTTTGAAATATCTGTCATCCACTTAAGCATTGTTAAGGAACAAAAGACACCAACCCTACATGCTTGGACTGCAAACAAATGATTTAATCGTTTTCTGAGATTATTTATGTATTCTGTACTGCCTAAAAATCGTAACTTCGAATCGGCCTTGTGCTGCGTACAGAGAAGACAAAACTGTTTGCTTAACCAACTCGAACAGTATGGAACGTTACCATTTCGTTCCACAGCAACTTTCAACATTTCTCTAGTTCAGTTCATTCATCAGGAACTTTTATTACTATGCTTTCATAGCCTGATTTCTTCCAACCGTTCGGCAGTTGGGCGTGTTAAGACGACATCTGTCCCTTGGATTAAAACGTATATGAAATTCCAGCACCTTCGCGACTCAAAATAAGGTTCGCTGAATGGAAAAAATCACTCGTCATCCTGTCATTACGTCTGGTATTGTAGCATGGGCGCTGCCGAGAGGTTGGGATGGGGCGTAGTGTTCATCCTCAGCGCGGGGAAGCTCTTGTTGTACCAGTCTTCGTCTGCGTCTTGTCTCATGGCCGCCGCCATGTTGGGGTTGGCGTGGCCCATGGAAAAGGGCTGCGCCGCCATGGGCGGGTAGCTGGAGGCCATGGGCTGGTACCGGCCGCCCATACTGTTCATGGCGTTTGGGGGTGGGTACTGGTAACCCCTAGAAGCCACGGTGGCGGTTGGGTAGATGTTGCGCATCATGGCGCCGTTGCAGGTGGGGAGCACAGAGGGCGCTGCGAGTGCCTTCTGTAACTGCTTTTCCTGCTTCCGGTACTTGGCTCGCCGGTTCTGGAACCAGACCTGGAAAAAGAAGGATTTTGCATGAGTGTTATATCTTTAAAGAATTTTCTTTGCCCATCGTTGAAGAACAAGACCGGAGAACTCGGAAGATTTCAAATTTAAAAAAATATTGCGGGCCACAGTATTTTTTTCATTTTAACTTTGTTGGTAAGCTTTACCATTCCCATTTCTGTTTGAATAAATTTTTTTTCTCCTTAAAATATGTTTTGCATTTTGTTTTCTTTCTGTGGTGGCAAATGGATTTTTCACACCGATATAGCTTTTGTGAAAAGTTAGGCATTTATGTAATGTTTTAATTTTCAATAAACGTGTGCATTTAAAACTATTATCAGGATTATTATAAATGCACAGATATGTTTTAATCCATAAGGTTTCTTTTAAAAACAAGGGAATCGAGTTCGAGAAAAAAGGTACAGTAAGATGTTGTTATTGTTAGTTTGAGTTGCATCTGTAAGAATTAATTTTTGGATTATCAACGTATCTTGGCATAGGATTCGGAGCCTTACTATCAGTGACAAGATTGAATATCCTGTCCATCTGCATCTCTTCATATATGCACAATAAGTATATTTTATAATTGTTATTATTAATTAAGGCTAACTCTCTCTCTCTCACTCTCATTAAAGCTATTTGCAACCATATTATATTTAGAATTTATTGAAATGAAGGTTGTGTATGTTTCAAAGTCGTCTCTTCGTTTTGTTGCCCCTTGCACTAATGCGAACTTCAGTTCGCTACAACTACTTTTCTTATTTATCATTAATTTTAAGTTAATGTACAAATATTCTAATTTTAATAAAATCTGAAAGGAAGGAGTCATTTACTTTTTGATAAAGTTATTGTTTCACTCAGTGTAGATTCATTGAATGCGGTACTTTTGAGAAAACAATTAACAGTATTAAATCAGGTGTTCCTGTTTTTATATCTCTCTGTCAAAGATCCTTAATCAGAAGAGAGTTGAGGGGATCCACTACAAATAAACTAACTTATATTCTATTGGAGAAACCAAACATTCTCACAAGATGTGCTAATAACTAATTGTAATTTTTTAAAATTTAAATAATTAATTTTACAAACTCTCGGCTGGAGATTTTTAACATAAGTAAATAATTAACTCAATAAAAGTTGGAAGCGAATTTCAACAAAGAATTCGAGAGATTATAAATTTACTTTAAGCCTAAAATGGACATACCATGGGCTGACGACCTTCTGTGTCATGATATCAACCTCAGATGAATTGTAACCTAAGCACAACTGTAGATTGATAATACCACCAACACATTCAGATTCGCGAGGATAAGGAAAAGCAACTGCAAAACCAAGGTCCTTACAACTGTTTAGTACCAAAATATGTGCAAATGTTTATGCATTTTTGGCTCTTTATAAAAATAACAAAATTATGGTAAAGTCTGACATATAATACGCACCAATACTTTCAAGCTCCCTTTTTTGAGGTATATTTGCCATATAACGCACACCCTCTTTTTACGAAGAAATCTGAAATGGTCGTATGCAATGCTTTAATGTTTTGAAGTAATTTATTCTAGATATTATCCCAGGTATTCAAAAAAAAAAAATAGTATACTTCTAGAACTGCGACTCCTTAAGTTCATAAGATAAGTCATTTCTTTTAAATAAACAATATTTCGATATATGTAGAGGTCTAATTATTTTTTACGCTAATCTCTTTCTGTATTTCTAAAGCTCCCATTCTTATACCCGGAGAATAGCGTGCACCTTTACATTTCCATCTTATATTTTGGTGTTAAAAGTGCGCGTTTTTACGGCAATAAGCGTTATACGCGCGCGCGCGCCGGATTTTACGGTAATAAGCAACATGGGGGATGCAAAAATTTCTCAGATACAGCAAAAAGGTTTAAAGAGTATAATTAGGCTTTCTTAATGCTCTTAGTACAGCTAAGATTAATCAGGAGCATAAAATGAAACAGAACATTTTATGAAAGTAAATATCTTTAAAAATGGCGAGCACGATAAAAATATATATATATATATAGTAGCTTTAATAACATAAGGTCTTGCAAGATGGGTAGCTGTTCCATTACGCAATCAACATGCATTATAACAAACCACAAAAGTGTGTAAGAATTAATCACAAACAAAACTACAGATACATAAATTTAATGCTGTAGCTAGACTTTAGTATCATCCCCTCACGTTAGCCGGCTACAAACCATCTAATATTGATATCACAACACAGACGGTTGTCGGCGCCAAAGTTAAGCTTAGAACTAAATCATCGTCTGAATATCGGTACATTTTAACAGTACATCTTGCCCACTTCCATATTCATAGGATGCCTATTTGGTACGAAAAAGCTGTTGCAAAATTACATTTTTCTTATTTGAATTTAAAGAAAAGGGTTGAATACGTTTAATGAAAACAATTAACAATGCAAGACATCAAAATTTGGCTGTAAATAAGTCCCTGTTGCCAATCCGAAAAAGCAAATTTAGAAAGAATATTTTTTATGATCATTTATTCGAAAAAAAATGTAATTCCACCACAATGAATTAAAAAAAAACGAATAAATACACACAACCATAAATAAATATATTTACACAAAAATGTGCTACAATCTCCCAGAAAACTGCTCGAAATATTGATTTTCGCAGAGTTGACACCTCTGATGGCGTCATATCTCCATTTCACTGGAAAATCACTTAAAAATTGAATTTTAAAAAAAATCTAAAGCGAATTTCGAAAAAACCTCTTCGAGGTTAATAGCAAAATGACTTATAGCTTTCACATGCCAAGTTTCACATTTCTGGGTTGCTTAATTTGGCCGAAACAGCTGAAACACACAAACTCCTTCTTATATATATATATAGATAGATAGATAATGGTAGTTACTACCAGTCAGTTAAAGGCTTAGCACATGTGGCGGATCAGCAAGTAATTGAATTTTTAACTTATATTGTCACCTTTATGTACACAACTGTATAGACATCACATGATTTATATCAATATACTAAGAATTTAATATTTTTAAAAGAAAAAATAAAGATTTCAAATCTAACATAAATTTTTAACTAGACTATCTTAATTTGAGTATGACAAGCAATAACAGTGATAATACTTAATTTGTAGCTGCAATAGCTATAAAACTGCAGTTAAAAATGACGAAATATACATTATTTTTTATAACAAGAGAGAATTTTTTTTTTTACTTCACTACTATGTATAAGTTGCACATTTGAATAGTAACATGCACATTTCAATATATAGAAACATTATTGAAATTATATTCAAAGTAACATTTAACATCCGATGAGAGCTTGAATTAAATTAATTCAAGCGTCAAAATTTGGTAGCGAGAGCCGCCACCAGACGGTGCCTCTATTGAAATGGCTCTCACATTTGGAGACTTGCCGTGTCTGCAAATGCTTAGTTGCTAATATGCAGCCCATTAGAAAGGAAGAAAAAGAAAAAAAATATTCAAAGTAGCACACACAAACACACACATGCATATATATACTATAGTGTTCGAATTAATTGGGACAAGCTCTTTTTTCTTGTCTGAGTTGGTATGTGATTACCATTTATGTCTCGAACCATCTCAGACCGGTTATATCTGCCTTGAAGTAATGTGAGGGATCGACCTTGACTATAATTTACTGATTTGATTGGTTTTAGTACACTAGTAGTTCAGTTTTGAGCCTTTCAGTGTGGGTGCTGGTGGTTATAATTTTACCTTCCTCGCAACACGTGTTACTTTTGCTTGTTCAGAGATGGGTATCACTCCGAGGAAGCGTTCCAAAGTAATCGCTCTTAATGAATGCACTTCTATGATTGTGAGAGATATAACTACGGTAGCTGGTGTGGGCAAATCAA
Source organism: Trichonephila clavata (assembly GCA_019973975.1). Lineage (NCBI taxonomy): Eukaryota > Metazoa > Arthropoda > Arachnida > Araneae > Nephilidae > Trichonephila > Trichonephila clavata. Next base: position 54,626 of record BMAO01002320.1, read on the forward strand.
GTGTTTCAAGAATTTTAAGATTACTGATCATCGTCTCCAAAAAGAAAATAAAACTGTGTGCTCAAGCAGAAAATTACTCCAAGAACTGATAAAATTCTAATATGAAATAGCAAAATAAATCAAAGTAAGGCAAGCACAGACCTTCGGAGGGATTTATTGGATTATAGTGTTGAAGTGAGTACCTCAACTGTACAGAAAAGAATTCTAGAAGGCGTCAAGCTCTAGCAAGGCATCAAGACCAAGCAAAAAGCAGTTTCTAACTCAGAAAAAGATGAAAAATGTGTAACATAAGTCAAAAATATTGATCCTGGACTGTTAACGACTAGAAGAAGGTGATTTTCAGGTATGAAACGCATTTATTTGCGCAGGGGTACAAATCAAGTGGAGTCAGACAAAGTGAAGTTGAAACTTTGTTGCCAGATCATTTCCAATAGACTGTAAATCATCCTTCTAAACAGATGTTTTAGGGTTTTTTCATAATAAATGGCAATGGAAGCTAAGTTCCTCTTAAATTCATCATGAATTATGTCAAACACATAGAAATGTTCCCTCCATGGAAACATTTAACTGAACATTTCAGCATGATTTGACTTCTTGTCACAATTTGATATTGGTCTAGACTTTTATACGGGAAAATAAAATAAAAGTGCTTAACTGGCCTGGTAATTCACAGACCTATAACCTATTGAGAATTTATGACATATTCTCAAGAATCGTTCAGGTAAGATGAGTTGCACGACGAAATAACAAATAATAAAAAAGTGCTATACAAGTGTGGTTCTGCGATGATGAAGTTGGGAACATGTGCGCTGTACTCCATAATTCGTATTAATATAGAGATTTTTTTCTGTCTAGTTAAGGTATGTAATGATTAAAAAAGCTAGGGTTTTAGAAAAAAATCGTCTTTTACTTTTTATCAATATTAATTCGAACAGTATAATATATACACAAGTCCTTGGTAGATAGCCGGAGACAGATTGTACCAGATGTTTAAGCAACGGTCACGCAAATCCGAGATATTACGAATTGGTGGTCTTTGAACTCTGAGCTGCCAACCCATGACATCCCAAATGTGTTCTATCGGATTGAGATCCGGTGAGTTAGGTGGCCAGGACATTAACTGGAATTCAGCATCATGTTCCTGGAACCCCTCCAACACAATTTTAGCCTTGTGAACCGGGGCATTGTCCTGTTGGAACATTCTATTTCTAGCTGGAAAAACAGAGGCCGTATGAGGGTGCAACTGGTCCACAATGATGTTCAGATACCCTGTAGCATTCATGGTCGGCTCTACCACAACCATGGGTCCCAGAGACACCCAAGAGAACGTCCCCCAAAGCATAATACCGCCACCACCGGTCTGTGTATGACCTAGTGTACATTGAGGGAGCAACTGTTTGCCTGGAAGACGGCGTATCCTGACACGGCCATCGGCGGGATGAATGACAAACCGTGATTCATCTGACCAGGCAACTCTCTCCCACTGATCCATGGACCAGTCGCGATGTTCCCGGGCTCAGAGCAGGCGCAGTTGGCGATGACGCTTGGTCAGCAAAGGCACTTGAGTGGGACGTTTGCTGCGTAGTCCCATATCCAATGTGTCCGCTGGACAGTGTGCTCCGATACTATTCTACTTGGTCCTGCATTGTATTGGGCTGTCAGCTGAGCCCCTGTCTGGCTCCGGTTTTGCTTCACCATGCGAGACCGTCTCCAACGACCTTTTTCTTTGATAACGTGTGGACGTCCATCACCATGTCATCTACTGATAGTTTCACCGTCATTCATCCACTTTGCATAAGTACTAACAACTGTAGATCGCGAACAACCCACGAGTCGTGCAGTTTCGGAAATACTTGATCCGAGCCTTCGAGTCATTACAATCTGCCCTCTATCAAAGTCGCATACATCCACAGCCTTTCCCATCACACACAGAAGTAAGTGAAAGAATGATTCTTCAGACTCTCCAGCAGCAGTTAAATACCACTTCCACATGATCACGTGCCTTCCACGTCATCCAGGCGAGTTCATTGCAAAATGTAGGGGTGGTCATAATGTTTTGGCTCTTGAGTGTATGTACACAAACACAAAACAATAGTATTTATGTAATTGACTACTTCTAAATTTTTGCTTCATGTATATGAAACATTTTGTGGCAAGTTCTTGAATTTATGTTTGCTAATTGAGTGTATGTTTTTGCTGCTAGTTTCCTTTGTACAACAGCCATTCTTTTGAATTTTATTGTTAAACTGATTAATGTATGGTTACTCGCACTAATTTCAGGCTTGAGCTTTTTTCAATCATGGCTTATTTTCTACAAATTTTTCTTGTACTATTATGTATAAATATTTTGTTGAAGGGGAAGATTGGGATCCCATAAAGCAAGCTTAACCCAACTTCAACGTCCTAAGTCGATGACAGCTTTAGAAAACAATGGTTTTTCTATTTTCTAATTCCCTTTATTTGTTGTTCTTGGTGTTCGGTTTCAGAGTTTTCCTTTCTCAATTATGTAAGATATTTAATATGGCTATCAATTATTAAATTTATTTTTATTATTATGATAGTGAGAGAGAATTAGAAAGATATGTGCAGAGAATTGTATAATAAATAATGAATATCGAATGAAGTATGGTTATATTAAAGAACCTTTTGAGATTAAATTAACTAAAAAATACTTCCACTACGATGCTACCACCTGCACGCGTCCAATGAAAAGCCATTTAAAAAAAATTTTAAAAAATTTTAGTTCGCCTTTTACCGGTACCTAATAATTTTCCCAAGAACTGCATGAACTTTTGCTCTTAAAGACTGAATAAAGCTCACTCTCTCTTTACTAACAAATACTATCTTCGGAATGTGTTCAACTTAGTATACATAGTATAAAATTTTATGAAATATGCGTTTTTAAGTACATTTAACAAAAGTTTCTAGGATGGGGTCTTATTAAATTAAGGTAAATTATAGAAGCTTTTAGCACTAAAAGGCTACTTGCCAATGCTGTGAGAGATTTTAGTTACTTTGGATTGTTAATAAAAGTATGTAAAAAGCTGATTGAAAGAAGCTTTAAAGGATAAAATTAGTAAAAGCATTTCAATGCCACAAATAATTTTCGATTTTTCTACATTGTTTGCTACCAAATTCTGAAAATAAATGTTTAAACTTGGGAGACAGCTAAAATTTTAATTAATTTACACCTGTTATGAACAAATGATCTTCACATCAATATGTGAAGAATCTAAACAAATACATTTAAATTATCTCTCTATATAAAAATGGATGTTAGAATACATGACCTCGCTTCACTCAAACACCGTTCAACCCATCACTATGAAAATTGGCATGTATATGTATTTTTTGTGGGAAAGGTCTTTGTTGCAGCTCCCCACCATGTGGTGCTACAGGATATCAACTTTTGCACCATTCAATCAATTACCAAGTTGCCAAAATGGTCGCCAAAAATGATGCTAACTTGGCTCTATTATCAACATTTCACTATGTTTCCATAGAATCGCCATTATAATGTAAGAAACGGCGTTGCTTGCGAATATTACAAATTTAACATAAAATAAATACAACATAAAGTAATACAAGCGCATTACACGTCCAGATATAAATTATTTACACTATTTTAAGCATTCATTACACAAAATATGTAACAATGTGCTACTTTTGCTGAGCAGATCAGCTTAGGAAGGTGTTTTCAAAAATCGACCCGCAAGGGAGTTACGTGAGTGTTATAAATAAAAAAAAAATCCTTTATATCAGCTATTAACCTACAGACTTAAAATTTATCAAATGTGATTTTTTTTTGTTTAATTTGCATTTGACGTAAAATTAACTAATTAAAAACTTCTTTTTCCTTTTTCGATTCACCCGTGCAAAGAACGAGTATACCAGCTAGTGTAATATGTGCAAAGTAAATAATTTAATATTAAGGCACTAATGGATAAATAAGCATATAGCTATAAAATATATCGTAAAATGAGCCAATTCAAACTGCGGAATATCTTAAGGTTTCTGTACATCAGTTATCTTTAAATTTTATCGAATCGCAAAACCCTTGAAATTCTGAGGTTTTTCTGGGGAACTCCATCGTAAAAAAAGCCCCGTAGAAGAATATATTTTAAAGTAGATCAATATGTGTTATGGGTGCGTTAATTTGCTTCTATATTTTGTTTTTGTTGCCTCTTACGTAGAGAAATATTTTTGACAAATACATTGTTTAGAGTAGCATTAAAATCTTTACAACTGTGTGAGAAACTTCTGCGTATTCTGCAAATTCGCAACCTGATATTTAGGAACTGTTCCTGCTAAAATTCAGACTTTATAGATGGACCGTTGATATGTCGAGAAGGATTTCCTTTTTCTTCATTGACAAGCCTTCTGATTTATCCATTGATGCTTGAATCACGAGACTTTTGCGAAATTTAAGATTTTATTTTATCCGTAAAATATTTATTTATAGGAAGAAGAAAACTTGTAACGGGCTCTATGTTTCCACTAATTCTCTTGAGAAAATACTCTCTTTAACTGAGATTTTAGTTTGAAAAGCACTTTCTGTAGATAGTACTTGATTTTATGCAAATGCAAATTTCTATTTAAGCGTCAGTCGTTGAGTAGGCAATGCGATGGTTGAAAGTTGATAGTAAGTGGAAAGCATAGTGTGCGCGACCGGTGGTCACACTTCGTAATATTAAATCTAAAGGGAAGGATTCATTGAAAGATGGAAGACGTCCACACTTTTCAGCAGATGAATTAGCAAGTTGGAAACAGGAGCGTTCAAGAGAATCATTAAGATAAGTGATTCTATATATCTAATAGGATTAATAAGTTTTATTTATCCTCGGGTTTAGTTGACCGAGTGCATTCTCATAAGTGCTAAAGGCTGAATAAAAGTGGTTAACTTTAGATCATGTCTGTTTCTTACTCGAACCTTCTCACACCTGCCACCCAATTAAGTAATTAGGGATCACTTGTGGAATCCCTGTCAAAGTTTCAGAGAATTCTGGAGTTCCACGGAGCCCATGTTGAAGATTTGCTGTACATCATTTAGTGTTTTAAAATATTTTTTCTCTTTTTTCAATGGGGCTGCGCAATGGTATTTTAAACCTTTGCAGACCTAGAACATTCCCAGGAGCTGGTATCACTGGTTAAAATATGAAATTGTCTTTATTTTAACTTTTTATGAGAACTAAATATACTTTCTACCGACTTCATTAATTTTTAAATGTCGATGAGAAACTATTTTCCCACCCATGATAAATGTGATTGTGGGAGATATTGATCACTTTGATCGACTTCTAGAAAGGTAAGAAATCGGATGACGTTCCTAGCTGATCTAACAATTATCAATGGTTTCATTCTATAGAAAGTAAGTAAAAAAGATTCAGGAGCTCAGTACCAGTTACATTTTCGACTTCGGCCAGCCCGACCACTTTCTAGATTATTATCTCGTAAACACGAAGGACAATCTGTAAGTTTCCTGAGCAGAAAGAAATCTGCTTTAGACAACGTACGATTAAGTTGGAGACCATGTGCCAAAAAACATATAGATGTTGCCGTTTGTGTTCTACTAAGGCATAAGAAAAGAGAACAAGATATTTTAGAACAGCTTGCAATATCTCACAATGTGTTGATTCTGTTTTCTAAAATATTATGGAAAGTAATATGTATAAGTTTTTAAATTTTTAAGTATAAAATATATCTAATTTATAATTGTTCTTAGTATATTTTTGTATTTTTAAATTATATCTTATAAATATCATGTAATGCGATATAAAAAGAAATGCATGGCATCAGATGCTCTATCTTTGAGTAGAAGTAGGAAATGAAAGAATAGGAATCCCTGTAGAAGTAGGAAAACATACGAGAGGCATTCCGAAAGTAAATTTGTAACACACGTGACCTACTCTCGGACCCGGTTAGAGGCGTGGGAGGAAGTGAAGGATGATTCGCCATAATACTTTTCAACTATTTATTCAGCATACTAATTATCAACAGACACAATTCGAGTATTCCAACAAGATGAGAAGTTCCAATTAAGAGCAAGACAGGATGTTGTAGATTAAATATTAATTGTATAGATGGCGCTGCAAGTCATCGGAGAGATGTGTACTTCGTTTGGCTTGTAGAGTCAGAGTCATGTAATGTTCTTTGTGCTGTGTTCTTGTCTTCTGTGTTGTCCACGAAATAAACCAAAATACCAAAAGGATGGACTGAATTATTGAATTGAGAATGAAAGATACAATGGAAATATAATCGTCTAACTGACCAAGGAATTGTAACTAAGGAAATATAAAACAGCATTTGATTATGAGAGGCGTGAATTATGTGAGATGACTTCTACTAAACTGATCCTCCTTTTTTGGATCAATCCACTACTCTAAAATTTGGGTTTCAATTTAGCTATGGTGACCAACCGTCACTTAAATATCTTCAGCTATTTAATGCCCGAAACGCGCTATCAATGTAACTAATACCTGATCGGTAGATATCTTTCCTTGTCGTCAGCTCCTCTATATTTTTATCTCCAGGTAACTCCGTCTATTCATCTATTTCCCTCACTAGCTAGAAAACCTATACGATATATAACTGACCTAATCTGCAAATCATGGTTTCTTCTTCCCAAATGGTTGCTTGTGATTGATAGCTCAAAGATTTCCCAAGAGGATTAGTTGAAGGCCGCGTATAGATCCGCCACAAGTTTCGTTGAAAGGTAAGATAGAATACCAGATGAAACAAACAACCACCAAAAGAAACTACATTCGATGCTGGTTAAACGACAGGAAGGAGCGTCAGCACTGGAAGATTGACGCATGCGCAGAGCACCGAAGAAAAAAGAGTAGCAGTAGGAAGATGTGCTTGAGGTAATATGAATTCTAATCCTGATGGCAGACAGACGTGTGCTGACAGCGTGGTCACCAAAGCAAGCGAGTGCTGTTACCCCGTAAAAAAGGGCACGTGGGTCTAATATGTCACGTCAAATGATTGGTCAATGGTTCCGCATGTTCTGTGAAGGAAGGTAGAATGTCGAGGATGAAGGTGGAAATGGGCATCCCTCCGGATCCTCAAATGAAAACAACATAGCAAGAGTACTGGACATGGTGTACCTCAATTATGTGGAAGCATCCAAAATTCCCCATCGAAGAAAAAATCCTAGCAAAATAGTGCCGAGAGGGAGAAGGCTGTGCAACCATTCCTTTCATCTCAGGGTACCGAGCAGGGCAGAAAAATTTCTTCAATTCGTTTGCACGCGAAGATAAATGACTTAATGTCAGTGATGAGAGAGTCGAAAAATAGTGTAAATTTGTGACGGGTTCTATCCACGTTTCTTGAACTAACCCTCTTGGAGAAATTATTCTTTAACTATGGTTCAAGTTTAAAACCACTTTCCGAAGAGATGACTTGATTTTATGCTAATGTAAATGCTATTTAAACCCTGGTAAAAGGTGTGTTAGGTTAATCAGGGAAAGTTAAATCGTTAGCTGTCGTCCTGAAGGTAGTATTCAAGGTATTACGTTCATTCAGACCAGTGAAAATGTCAGAGAAGTTGGTCTGAAGAGGACCATATCAGTTTAGAAGAGAAATCTTGAGTGATCTACAGATAAACGTGTTTTGAATAATTAAAATTTAGATTAAAAGATTAGCTCTCAAGGTTATTGCGAATTATTTATAAAATCTTTAAGGGATAAGTCATGAATAAAAGTAACCTTTATAGCCAGGTTTGCTTCTTCAGACTCTCAACCCCCAGGTTACTACAAGGTGTATAGTTCAAGATGCTATGATACATTCTTTTAGCAATAAAATTCCCGTGCGTATAAAGATGACAAAACTGGCTTTCGGGGTGACCCTCGTGCTTCTTGCCAAAAAGAAAAAAATAATAAACTTAAAAATTAAATTAAGTTTGATTTATTAATAAGCTAAATAGAAATCTCTCTTTGTAAATCAATCTCAATCCCAAAAATATTTCAACATAAAATTACTTGAAAGAAGTAATATAAAAAATTTGTTTTAAAGTCAATTCCTATTTGAAAAACAAATTGAGCTTTTTATACCTGGTAGTTGAATAATCAGTGTATACTATCGCCATCTATTGCCTTCATTCGGAACAAATTTAATTTTTTCACCAATATAAAACTAAAATTAATTAATTAATTTTAGTTAATGAATTAGTATTTTAGAAAAAAATGTATTAACATCATCCACTGCAAATTTAAAAAAATATATTTGAACTTGAATGTGAATGAATAAAAGGTATTTTATTAACGATTGAAAATTTGAACAAGTAATAACAAGAACAAATATATATATATATATATATATTATATATATATATATATATATATATATATATATTTATATATATAGGGAGAGAGTGAACTAATACTAGGAATTGAAAAATGGCCTTTCAAAAGGTTAAATAAAAAAACAAAAAGCTCATAGAAAATAAATACTTTGAAGATTCTTTTTTATTATTTTAAAATTTCATCCCAGAAGTGCTTTCGAAAAACTTTTTCACTTTATAAAACTTTTAATTTTCGGAAATTACTCAGTAAACATATTTTTATCGTTGCATTATTTTTCACGACAGGCTTCCGCCAAATCCGTTTTCGTCATTTCAAATCCTTAAAAAAGTGTTTCTTTTTTTAAAAAAAAATAACAACAACCTTTAGGTATAATCAATAATCTTCAATCTCCGAAACACTATCTTTCACTTTTTCCAATTGACTTTCAATTGGTTTGAAGTCACATAATCTCTTACTTTTAGGCTTTTCCCCATTTGAGGAACTTCTTCATTTTCCCCTCTGCTAAAAGAGCATTTCTTTCCCATCAGGATCCAATATCCAACTTCTTTTTAGTTCTTAAGCATGGAGTGAGAGAATGATTGCTTGATCCTTTTAGGGCCAACATTAAATGTCTGTTCGATGGATAATGCAACTTAAGGAGACACTATTTTGTTTCACCTTTTATCGATGAAAAGTTTCAGTGTGTAAAAAAAAAGGGCTTATCTCTCAATTCCTTTCAATTGTTTTTTCTGCCAATTTAGACTAAAAAGTGACGATTGCTTCTTCCTCCCCCCCCCTTCAAATTTTTCTAAGTGGGTTTGTTTTGTGATATTACCAATTTAAATAATAATTTACTTTAAAAATATTTTACTCGATGTAATTCGTTTAAATGTTAATTTAGTAATTTTTATTAATGTGTGACAACAAGATGTTTTTCTTAAGGCGACGCATTATCCTAAAAATGACAAATATCAAATTTTTATTACCTCATTTTAATTATGTGACTTTTTCTAAATATGTGTACAAAATTTTGTATCTATAGCTGCATTATTTATCCAGTTTATTTAACTTTTTAAACAGTGTGTCGAAGCGAAAACCGAAATTAGAACATATGACGACTGCTTTTAGCCCTTTCATTTATTTTACTAACCTTTAAAAATTTAAAGGCTTTTTCTCAATTTATTAATGCTTACGATAATCGTGTATTTAAAATATTAAAGCTTTTCAATGTAAGGTTTTAAAACTTTTTCTGGTTGCTTTGTTTATTATGTGATTGATGATTTTGAGAAAGGAATAAGTATTTACACGAGAATAGTTATTTTTTTAAAAATCCTTCAATGTTAGATATAGTTGTCTTTTTTTTTTTGCTGTTTTTTTGTAGTGTTTATCACGAAAAAAAAGTTACAAAAATATAAGTGTCACTCACAATGCGAATCTCATTTCTGAAATGTATTTTTCATGTGTGTTCAAACAGGGCACTGTAAACATTTTCACGTAAATATATTCATAAGAAAATTGTGTACAGGGTACCGTGTCGCCTTAAGCTATAATATATTTTTTTCATATTCACAAATAATTTAATCTTGTATTTCTAATCAATCAGTTTACCTGCCTGCATGTTGCTAATTTAGATTTTTGTAAAAACTTTTTTTTAAATATATATATATTTAAAATATTATTATATTTAAATATATATATATATTAAGAATAATATTATATATTATAATATTATATTTATTATATAATATAATATTATATTTTATTCTTAACATTATTAACACACATAAATAAAAAAAATGCTCATTGTTCAAAAAGGCATCCATATTACATTTTTAAAAAGGGAAACAAAATATAATTTGAAAAAAAAAATGTGAGAATATTAGTATATTAGCATATTAATACTGAATTATTAATTTTGAAATTGCTTATAGAACGTGCAACAAGATACGAGACTGATATGAACTTTGACTTCATCGAAAAATACGTTATTCATTTGTCACGTGACTGTTGTGAGTTGATTCAATTTAGTGACGTCACAGTCACATGATAAATGCAGTCATGTGTTTCCAACCAATTAGTCCTTGCTCTTTGTTGTTGCCAACTTTTGTTTTTTAAAAACTTTCTGTTAAAAGTATATATTTGTCAACAATAATAAAGCACGTAGGTGAACAAAAATACGCTTGATTTAAAAGTACAAGTACCTTTATTATTAAATACAAATTGTTACAAATTTAACTTCATCGTGAATGATTCATGACTTCGTGTAATCATGGAAGAGTATTTTTTCTGTAAAACGCTTTTTCCCGCACGCAATATATCACTGCAGGGAAAACAACGTACTTTCTGTGTTTCAATATATATATCTTATATGATAAATATTAATTTTTCTTGTAGACTTCACTTAAAATGGAAGTTCTAGAAAAATGATGTGTATTATTCAAAAAAATATTTGGGCCCTCCAAAATGGAAAAAGTACGCAATTTGAAATACGAGTAAAAATGTCATCTGAATCTCTTTTTATAACTGGAAAATTCAACTATCGAAATCTAGGTAAAAGTATGACACGTAATATTAATGAGTTAAATTTTGACTACTTGAAGTAATTTCTTATTGAAAATATTATAAATATTACATAATCCACACAAAAAATACGAAGATAATTTCAAGCGAATTCAAATTATGTGCAAATTTTCTGTTTATTTATTATTTTTAGTCTTAATTCTGTTTCTCATTTATAATAATCACAATAATCTGGATATAATACCGTCGAACATTTTAAGTTGCTATATCAACGCAGTCTATATCTTACAAAATAGCTTTCAATCTTGTAGTGTGATAAATAAAAGAAGAAGAAAACATTCTTCTATTTTTAAACATTTTTATAAGCTTCAATTATGTCCTTTTTACTGTTTTTTTTTTTTTTGAAACTGAAATTTTACTTTAAAAAGTTTGCTCCTGCATTAAAATTGACAAAATCTCATTCAGTCTGAACTAAAATAAATAAACGAAAAATTTTTACTTCCTTTTTTAAACCAAATATCTGTTCTGGAGAAAAGAAGAAAGAATAGAATGGTCAGAAAGAATAAAGTTTCAATTTTCCCATAAGAAGCATGTCACTGCAATGAAAAACAACATGTTCGGCGTGTTTTGCTAGAAACTGAATTTGTCTTTAGAACACACAATGCCATAGGACTGATAAAGATTATCATAACTTTATAATATAGCTCGTAATTCTCGACACTATTAAATAGGTTAGTACATCTGATTAACTTAATTAACACAATTAATTTACTACTAAAATATTCTTTTCATTACCGATATATACTTTCATAAATAATTTATTTCTCATTAGAAATTAGCTTAAAATTTATAATTCCGTAAACTTTTGTAAGAAATAAAATAAATAGTTTCTGTTTTAAATGGGGAAAGCTTTTTCTCTCTTATGGGCTTCATATTAGCAACTAAGCCTTTGCAGACACGGCAAGTCTCCAAATGCAAGAGAACCATTTCAGTGGTGGCGCCATCTAGTGGCGACTTTCGTTACCAAATAGAATAAATTTAATTTAAGCTCTCGTCGGATACTAAATGTTGCCGTGATTTAATTTTGCCTAGAGTACCAGAGCCAAATTAATACTCAAGATATTTTTTACACATGCCACATAATCATATGACCTGCAATTTTCTATGACCTACTACGAGCCTACGATTTTCGCATCCGGAAAATCTATCGACTTGATTGAACCCGCAACATTAGAAGCGGTCTCGTTACCTTTAAGCCACCTGAGCCGACGATTAAATGGGAAAATTAGAGGTAAAAATTATACTTGTATGACACGTATTCAATGACACACATACCCACACAAAGCCCACAAATATTTAAGCTTAATTGTAAATAATACAATTATAACTCTATTAGAGGAAAGAGAATGAATATAGTATATTAAACAGTCGACTTCCGCACGTAACAATTTACCTAAACCCTCCCCCTGCTTGATACATTCTCACCACTACAAATGCCACCAATTCTCGTTGAATTACAGATGTTCGCTTGACACCAAATTTCGCTTTATTATTACGAGAGAGAATTCCGTAAGAGAAAAATATCCTGTTAGTTATAGATCATGCGCTTTCATTTGTAAGTTAATTTTTCATGTGGCAGATAATCTATAGGTTTATTATTCCCAAAGTGGTCTATATAGACCCCCAGGGGTCTATGACGACCTGCAAGGGGTCCAAGCCAGTGAAAAAATAATTTGGGGTCTTTATTTAACCAGATCATGACTTTAATCTTTTAAAAAATTTTAATCTAGTGGAAATCAGATTTTACCAATTTTAATGATTCATTTACGAAATTTAGTGAGTTTAATTTGTGGTTACTAGGTGACAGCATAAATTTTACTATGACAAGGACCATTTCAGCATTTCTTTCCGAAATTAAGATAAATAAGTATAATATTGGACATCGCGAATTTTCTTAATCTGTCAGGACATTCTAATCTACGTTCAACTTTTAAATACCCTTTACTCAGATTTTGAAACTAATTTTTGAGATTGCTTTTTTTTATAGTAATAACCATAGAGTAGACAGTGAATTGAGATAGTCACATTGAAAAAGAAATATGTCATATTACAACAGGAATTGATCAGAATAGCCCCTAACAAAGATCTTAAAATAAAGTTTAAAAACAGATATCAGCGATTTTGGCTTTAAAAAGTCATACCTGTTATTTGTCGCGCATTATGAAGTAATGTGAGCAAGTTGCTTTTCTAATGAGAGGGAGTTCAGTGTGTGTGAATTTTTGCCAATCTCAAAAACAAAGAAAGAAACAAACAAACAAAGAAGGGGGGCGGATTTACCAAGGAGATTTAGGCTTAAACCTGACTAGATTGATATTAAATGTTGAAAATTTGTTATAGAACTACAAGATATTCATTTCTCCCATTAAAAACATTTGTTTGTTGCTCAGTTGTTTTATGTAACGATTATTTTATGAATTAATTTAATTTTTATTTAATTCATTAACATTTTCTTCTTAAGTTTTAAATGCAATACTTCACCACCAGTTAGAAATTTAATTCTTCTAAAGCAAGTAGCTCTGTACCAGCTGTCAAAAAGACATTTAAGTTGATAAGTTTGCAAAAATTTAACATTAAATAAGCAGGGGTCAACCCAAAACCGAAAAACATGGTAAGGGGTCTATGAGACAGAAAACTTTGTGGACCTCTGATGTAGGCTATTTATCAGTCATCCATCAGACTCAACCATAATTTATACATACAAGGCTATCAGAAATGAATGACCCGATTACAAAATTTAATAATTTCCCAGATGAATAAACAGAAAATGATAATTTAGATGACATTGTAAAGATAAAATAGGAAATTTTTTTCGTACGTAACGTTTCTTGACTTTGTCCGTAAAATTTGTTTTCACAAACGTTCAATGTGACTTTCTTTAGTCAGCTGTATAATATCATTGTGAACCTGGTTGCCCTGGACTTCTGCCTTTACACAGGCATCCAGTTTCCTGGAACTGTTGATACCATCTTCTTATACTCTTAGATGTCGACGCATTTATATCGTACTTTCTCCGAAACTCACTCTGAACCGTGATTAATGACAGACTTTTTGCAAACGAGAGCCCACAAAATGCCTTTCCCGCTGCGACGCCATTTTCACTTCTGTTCACAATTACAACATTGGTTCCACCTATTTGACAAATACAATGTTACCAACTCAAAATTTCAAATTTTATCTTTACAATGACATATTGGTGATCATTTCCTGTTTATTCATCTGGGAATTATTAAATTTTGTGATCGGGTCAATCATTTCTGATAAACCCTGCATATATATATATATATATATATGTATCAACATCCTTTTATGGTAATTTGTAGTTTTGCGTATCTCCAGAACTGTGACTAAGCAGACTTATTATTGTGATCCTAAAACAGAATAATCAAAGATGCAAATTAAGAATTTGACTTTTTATTACACTCAGAAATGTCATGCTTAGATGAAGGATTGCACATTGATTTAATATATCTTATGAGAATTGACTTATTTAGATTTTACCACTATTTTCATTAAATGTATACGAATTTCCCAGAATTGATATTTTGTTTTATCTTAATATTTTTACTAATGCTATACAGGATTGGCATGCGTTAGATCGAGGCCCACGAAATTCATTATGGAAAAGGGCTAGACTCTACGCCTGTCGTTAGCCGTAGCCTTGAGCACCATGCAGGTGATAGCCCATTTTGGCTCGCTGCCACCCCAATTTTGAGAGAGAACACTCTGGGGGTGGTCAGGGTCTTCCTACCTTTCTTCCCCTTCTACCAACTTCTTGAGAGGACTTGCGGCTCGATGACTATTTAGAGTATTCCTTTGCCACGAAGGCACTATATATTTACAAACATCCATGCCTTTACCGGGATTCGAACACAGGTCCTACTGCACAACAATCAGCGTCGCTAAC
>BMAO01002321.1:0-18939 GCA_019973975.1 Trichonephila clavata
AGCGCTCGAACAGGACTTGGCTGGAAGGAAGCACCCTTGGATGGCATTGTTTGGTTCGTCCGGAAAGGGCAGGCACCCTAAGGAGACGATGAGGAATAGGCGGTTTGTACAGGTGATAAAAGGTAAATAAACAGGTACTTTGTATGAGATGCTTGAGTGAGGACAGACAGTGAAGAGCAAGTTTCTGGAGTGTATTCAAATTAGGGGAAATAATGTGGGTTTCATTTGTGATATAAGGCACTACTGTGCAGTTCCATGAGAAGTAATTAGTAAAAGTTCAACGATTTTTCGCTTTGTACTCACATTGAATGTTTGAGATAGCTGTAATTATTATTTCAAAAAAGGAACAGTTGTCTGTTCTAGATTCAGAGGAAAAATAGCAATTTTATGCGATTCTCTCATTTGTATTTATGTTTGAATTTTAAAAAGCTTCCCACGCAGCCATTCCTGATAGATAAAAATAGACATCTACAAAGTTCAATGCTAATTTCTCGATTAAATTCAGATAAAATTAATTCGATTTTTGAGAAAAGAGCAGGGATCACATATTATACAAAACACGCACATATAAATACATAAATCAATATCAATGAAGTTCTGAATTATCATGAAAGATTTAAGGTACATACATAAAAGAGCCTACAATCATTAAAATAAAAAAGTAAATAAAACTGAGTGAATATCGAAGGAATATATGCTGAAAATCATGACATACATATAAACGAGAATGATGAGGTATTCTTTTTAGTTGTATTATCACGCGTGGAAGAGAATGAGTGAGTGAATATTAACGTCGCACTGTTCAGCTACACGAGGGCTTTTGACGACGGACCTCAAATTTTGAACCATGGTCAAGTGACGAGGACGACACCTGAGCTGGCACCCCTTCTCCTAGCTACCAAACCACACCAACGGTAGGACATTTGAACTATCGAAGATTTAACGTGCATCACGCCCCTACACGGCGGATCTTTAGTGGTACTGGACTCGAACTCATGACATGCCCACCATGATCCGATACATTGACCACTTGGCTACCGCGGCCACGTGGAAAAGAATGAGTCTTGTTACTTAGGGTACATATGTTAGTGTTTATGCTGATAAAAAAATACCATAGTCCGGATTTCTTTATAACCCCAAACAGCTTTAAAAAAAAAGAATGAATCTAATTTTAAAATTTTTGTACAAATTAATTGTTTTTTTTAAAGATTTTAAATAATTTATTGGACATGTATAGCTACAAAAGACCAAAATATAAATTTGATGCCGTTCAGCTTCAGTAAAGAATTTTACAAGTGATACTTCTTATGATAAAGTTAACATGTTTACTAAAACACTTTTAGTATTCACAGTGGCAGAGAGAATACTTTTTTAAAACCCTATTTTTCAGAATTATTTATTTCTAAATATTTAACTTCTTATCATTTATGCAAAAACTTTTATTTTTTTATTTTTAGAATGAAATTACCAAACCTGTGAAATTTTTAACGTTACATTATCAATTATTTATGAAATTAAAATTTTATTTGACTTAAAAAGTATTTATTATTTTTAATAAAATAATCAGCTTGCAACATCTATTGGGTTTAAGGGAAACTTCTGTCGTTTTTGAACACGTGCACTTTATGTGTTGTCGATCGTTAGCAAGAATTTGGATTCAATTAAAACGATTTAAACAGTTAGATTAGTATACTGTTGATGGTTTATGCACATATTTTAGTTTTTCTCAACATGAGTAAAGATAAAGAAAGAGATTAGGTCTACGCTATAAAAGTGATGAATTTTATGCATCTGGATATTAAGCATTATTTTTGTAAAATCAGAATCAAAACTTTATAAAGATTGTATTTTTATTATTTTTTTTGTCAAAGTTGTGTTATTTAAAATCTGATGTCTCACAAAAATTTATGAATGTATTTCTTTCATATTTTGCATGTATGTTATTTAAAGCATAATAAAGGTAATGAACTAAAGATTTAGCTCTTAAATTAATAGTGTTTTGTTTTTAAAAGTTCATTACAGTAGAACGTCGTTTATCCGAATCAACTGGTACCGGACACCGTTCGGATACGCGATTGTTCGGATAACCGAAAGCGATCCAGGCAGTATATGATATTGAAAATCATCACATGCGGGAAACGTGCTTGAAGAAAAAGCTAAATAGGTGCAAATCGTCACAATTTTACCTTGATTTGTGGAAAATAATCACTTATTTTTCGCTGTACCATTGAACACCTTCGTTTTATCACTGTAAGGTCTCTGATTCTCTTCAGCAGCAGTAGTTGAGTAATACAGTACTCTGACTGTTGTTCGCACGACTCCATAGCTGTTTCTAACGCAAAAAACGAGTCGGCATTTGATGGACCCTTGCTACTTTCGTTGTTGCTGTGGTGTGTTGTACTTGTCTTCATCCATTTCATCGTCGACAGGGTAGGATTCTTCTTGCACGGATGTCACTATCTCGTCATCATTTAATATTTGAAATCCACAGTCTTCTGCATCGCATGCTACAGGTTTCTACATCAAAAAAACTCAACACAAGAGCAAGTATACACCTTCTCACAAACTGACCTAATATTCAACGCATATATTTACCAAATCACACAAATGAAATTCCCCAAATATCCCTCACCTTGGGTTTTCAGGTCACTTTTGGCATCACAGGAAACAAATGTTTAGCATTGCACTGTTCGAAAACGTATCCTGATTTTGGTTCGGATATTTGACGTTTCGGATAATAAACGTTCAGATAAACGACGTTCTACTGTATTATGAATATAAAGCATTTTTACAAAAACTTCAATTAGAAATGAGCAATGATCCATAACTTTTTGGTAATTGTAAATATATCTTAGGCTTTAGAGAGAGAGAGAGAGAGAGTTCATTACCTTTATAACTGTGTCAAATAATATAGAGTAAAAAATAATTTAAATATATAGCTTTGAATTCCGTATAAAGTGTTTTGAATTTCAATTTATATTTATCAAATTTTGTATAAAATATCTCATTTTAATAAACTTAAATTGTCATATAATTCCCTGATTATGTGTATGGTGTTTTTCCTTAATTTTATCTATAAACACAAACGTAAAATTACTAATAGCATGGAATTTTAGAAAACTTGTCTCCGAAAGTAGGCAGATACCTTCAAAAAAATTCGAACTCGTGATAATTTATAGCAAGTTAAATCTCTTATCTATCTAGTGGTGGTGATAAAACATAGGGAAAGAACTTAGTATAGAACAGTGATCTTCAAAATTTTTCAACTCATTGAACCCCTAGAACTTGAAGGTGCTTTCGTGGAACTCCTAGAACTTGAAGGTGCCTTCGTGGAACCCTAGAACTAAAAAGTGATTTCGTAGAACCCCATCCTATACACATATTTCGAAGAATATATCTCTTAAAATAGTATTTAGAGTAGATCAACATGTAATAAGCCCTTTATGCAAAAGCAATTTTAAAAAAAAGAATTGCATTTATTATTAAAGAATTCTAATCTATTTTTAATATAATTTACTAATTCAAGAGTGTCATCTACCCATGCATTATATTTAGTAACTGGGATATATATGCTAGTATTTTTTACACAAACTATCGAAGTTTAGGTCTATTGAGACTAAATGCAATCACATAACATATTCTGGCATCAATTCGATTTTATACTTTGTTTTTGTATCCACTCACGTTGAGAAGTTTATTTCCCTTAAATATAATGTTCTGAATGGTATTAAAATGTTTATAGCTGTGTGAGAAATACTATATATTTTACAGGAATTTACAACATAAAATTTAGGAGCTGTTCTTGCTTAAATTTAGATTTTAAGACACATCGAATCAGTTGATAAGTTGGTTCCCACAAATGTAAAAAGTTGCATTTTCCATTAGAAAACTATTTAGTTTTCCAAGACATCGTGCTAACTAACGAGTAAAAATTATCTCGTGGAACCCGAGATCGTAAATAATAGAGTGTTCACAATCCAGTAGAAAGTATGTATATAAAGACAAAACGTTTTAATATTCTTTTATTAAATTATAATAAAAGTTTAAAAAGTGTTGCAAAATAATCTATATATATAAAGAAGAAAAACGACTCACTCACTCACTGACTGACTGACTGACTAATCACGAAATCTCTGGAACTATTCAACCTACAGACTTGAAATTTGGAAGACATGTTCCTTTGATAGAGTAGACATCAGCTAAGAAAGGATTTTCCGAAATTCGAAACGCAAGGGCGTTACGGGGGGTTAAGGGCTTTAATAATAATTGTTTCCATGTTTAAACTACTTGATGTACAATCTTGAAATTGGGTAAGCGGATTCCTTTCAGAGAGTAGAGATCCGCTACAAAATGAGTTTGCTGAAAATCGACCCCCAAGTGGCGTTGCAGGGGCTTAGGGGGCGTTATAGATAATTATTTCCATTTTTAAACTATTTCATGCACTGTCTTTAAATTTGATATATATATAGATTCCTTTCGTAGAATAATGATCAGTTACAAAACAGGTTTTGTGAAAACAGATTTCTAAGTGGCGTTGCGGGGGATTAAGGGCGTAATACATAAATATATCCGTTTTTAAACTACTTCAACTACCTGCTTGAAAATTGGTAGGTAAGTTTTTTTCCTGGAGTAAATATCCGCTACAAAACGGGTTTGGGGAAAATTGACCCCCAAGGGTGTTGCGGGGGCGGGGTTTAAGGGGCGTTATAAATTCCTATTTTTAAGTTATTAGACGTACAGTCTTGAAACTTAGTAAGCAGATTCCTCTCATAGGGTAGAGATACGCTAAAAATGGGTTTCGTGAAAATTGCCCCCAAGTGGCGTTGAGGGGACTTAAGGGGCATTATAGATAATTATTTCCATTTTTAAACTATTAGACGCACAGTCTTTATACTTGATAAAGAGATTTCTTTCATAGAGTAGAAATCAGCTATAAGAAGGTTTTGTGAAAACACACCTCTAAGTGGCGTTGCAGGGGAATAAGTGGCGTAAGAGATAAATATTTTCGTTTTTAAACTATTTGACCTACCTGCTTGAAAATTGGTAGGAATGTTTCTTTCATGGAGTAAATATCCGCTACAAAACGGGTTTGGAGAAAATTGACCCCCAAGGGGTGTTTCGGGGTGTTAAGGGCAGATATAAATAATTATTTCTTTTTTTAAACTATTAGACTCACAGTCTTGAAATTTGGTTAGCGGATTCCTTTCATAGGATAGAAATACACTGCAAAATGTGTTTTGTGAAAATAGACCCCTAGGTGGTGTTGCGGGGGTTCAAGGGGCGTTATTGATAATTTTTTTGCATTTTTAATTAATTGGACGCACAGTTTTCAAATTTTGCTAAGCAGATTCCTTTCATAGAGTGCAATTCCCCTACAAAATGGGTTTTGTGAAAACAGACCCAGAAGTGGCGTTGCGGGGGCTCAAGTGGCGTTATAGACAATTATCCCCATTTTTAAACTGTTAGACGTACAGTCTTGAAATTTGATAAGCAGATTCCTTTCGTAAAGTAGAGAACCGCTACAAAATGGGTTTCGCGAATATCAACTACTAAGTTTAATTTCGGGAGATTAAGAGGCGTAATCGATAAATATTTCCATTTTTAAACTACTTGATCATCCTGCTTGAAAATTGGTAGGCATGTTCCTTTCATGAAATAAGAGTTCCTCTAACAAAGAGTAAAATGAAAATTGACCCCAAAGATGTTTGCGAGGTGTCAAGAGGAGTTACAGAAAAAATTCCTGTTTTTAATTGTTAGACCCATATACTTGAAATTTGTTAAGCATGTTTCTTTTGTTGAATAGGGATCCACTAAGAATAAATTTTAAGCAAATCAAGTTCTGGGGGGTTGCAGGGGTTACTGGGACGTATTGACAAAAAAAATTACTTTTTTCGAGCTACAAGGACTATAATAATGAAATTTGGTTTGCATTTTTCTTTTGTTGAATTGAAATCCGCTAAGAGCAGTAATTTTAGAAAACGGCTCTCAACGGGATTACGGGGATATTTATAGTAAAACTTTTGCTTTTTCTGTTAGATTTAGACTTGAATTTAGCTTGCATGTTCAATTTACGGAGTAGAGATCCACCGAAAATTGGTTTTGCTGGAATCCACTTGGTTTTTGAGTTACGAAAGAGCAAACATCATTGTATGCTTCAATTTTAGAGATTTTTAGAAAATACAAATTAGATGAGTTCTGCCCTTTTTTTTATCAACAGGTGACAGTTACAGGTATAAGTATATTTTTCAATTCAATCGAATTCTTAATGCTAGGACTTAGATATCAATAATTTATACATATATATAAGCAGTAAAAATTTATAGAACATCATGAAATACCCAGCGAAGCGGGCGGGTAACAGCTAGTGTTATTATATATAAGTAAAATTTTCAGTTTTAATAAATAGGAGGAGCTTTAGATACTTACAAACTATACAAATTTCATAGAGAACGTGAATCATTTTGCATAAATGTTTATTTCTTCTCGATTTTTTATTGTGACTCGTGGAACCCCAGAGTTCCGTGGAACACAGTTTGAAGATCACTGGTATAGAAGAACAACATAGGATTAAAGATTAAAATCTGCATGTGATGAATCGCATCAGAAACATAGTGTACTTCTACTCTAACAATTTATTCCTGACCAAATTACTGAGAATAAATTCTAGTCATAATGATATTTTTAGTGATAAAAATAGGCTAACCAAGGTGAATAGCAATAAAAAACTTTTTTTTATTGAATGCAATTCAGTGAATGAGGAAACCATGAAAATTATGTCAATATACGGAAGATGGTTTAGTTAGAAAATTTGTCTGCACTCTAGAGTCTATACCATAGGTTTTCAACGTAAGCGATAACGCCCCCTTGTGGGCATTTTAGGCTTTCAGGGGGGCAGTAAAAGACCCAGAGAAAATTAGGGGCGTTGAGATGGCACGGAGGGGCTTGAGCAGATTAACCAAAAAGACTAAAAAACACGCTGATTATGTGCTAACAAAAGTAAACTTTAATACTGTTTACCTTCTGTTGATTGTATGCATTTAAATCATTTCTATATCACGTGTACGAAAATTCACATATTTCGGTAGTTCGGAAAGTGGATGAAAAACTTATTGATTAAATTACATTCAGACTTACATTGAATTGAATGACATAGTGCATTTTAATTTCTGTAGAGTACGTGTTGTCTTTGTCTATGAGCAGTAGGAAAAATGCTTTGTCCACTGCATTTCATTAAGTAGATTATCCAAAAAACTTAATAAAATATGTTAACCAGGAATTAACGTGTGATTCTTTAAAGACTTAAACTGTCAATTTACATCTATTTTGAAAGCAATAGCTTATTAGGAATTATTTCGCATCTCACAAAACCCCTGCCTGTCTTTAAAACAGGTAAGCTAATACTTTTATTCCACTCTTTTAAACGATGAAGAAATTCGTTTCAATTCCAACAATGTCCTATCTATGGCAAAAATGCATAATATCACACATTTAAATATATGTGAGCAATAGCTATTTCAGATCCACAAGTAAAAAAATTGGGGCTTTAAAAAAATTAAATTAAAAAATATATTCAATTAGTAATAAAATATTTTTTAAAATTTAACTCTTGTTTTCACCATGTATTATATACACTCTTATTTCTCTAGAGTTATTTCTCTAGACGGTATCAAAATATTTACTGGAAAATGGGCGGTACCGATAGAAAAGGGGGCGCCAGTTCGAAGAAGGTTGGGAAAACTGTCCGAATATTGTTATCGTCAGTATACTTTTATTTTTCTCCTCAGATATTTATAAATAAATGGTAAATACAAAAATTATTACATAATAGATTACTACATTATTATTCAATGATTACCAACCAAATGCTTCTATTTAGAAATGTGCTATATCTACACTCGCAGTTTCACAAGTAAAAGTCCAATATATTTTCCCACATTCTTTGAAAGTAAAAAAAAAAAAACCGTTCAGTGAAAGTATCGAGCAATAACGCACAGAGAATAATGTGAGGCTTCAGTGATCCAAATCGTCAGGAAACCGAAAGCCATTCCAAAAAAGAGTATAATAGATGTTTTCATTAGTAACGGAAGAAGGCTTCTAGAAGGCTTTCAAATAAATCTACATTTAAATTAAAAAAAGAAATGAAAATGGAGTTTCATTTTTTACTGCCTGTCAAG
Organism: Trichonephila clavata; assembly: GCA_019973975.1. Taxonomy (NCBI): domain Eukaryota; kingdom Metazoa; phylum Arthropoda; class Arachnida; order Araneae; family Nephilidae; genus Trichonephila; species Trichonephila clavata. The sequence goes on from BMAO01002321.1 coordinate 8,175, forward strand.
TTAATAAAATGCCTTATTGTGTAACTTTATGAAAAATCCGTAGAAATTACAGTCGACTCTCGATAATTCAAAGTTGGAGGATCCAATGAAAAACTTCGAATTTTCAAGAGGGTAGAAAAAACTCCCAAAATACACGAAAAGAAATTTTTTTCTAACACATTTAAATTTGAAACTATGCAATAAAACAACAATTGTACATATGCATAAAACTATTTTAAAGTTCTTTTAAAAAGTAATATTATACAGTATAAATATTTTACAGAAACTAACAGTCCTGTATTAAAAGAATACATTCATACACAATCCTACACATCTCTTCTTCACAATAGCGGACCATTCTTTCTGAACACATGTATAGCAAGGCCACGTGTCAAACGAAAGATATGGATGGCTGACAACAAGTGCGGTTGGTCTATTGTCCACTTGAAGAAGGAAAGCAATAAAAGTGTATTTTCGCCTGAGGAACAAGAAAACACTAAGCAGATGGTGATCAAAAAGGTTACATTACAGGGGAGCCACGCTGGGACGAACCAACACACAACTTATAAGCTCCAACCTGTTTGCTGCAGGACTGCACATGATAGTGAGTGTTCGAATTGTCGAGAGTTTTATACGATAACTTCGAATTATCGCATGTTGTAGTCTGGCCAGCCACAGATTTTACTTCGAAACGTATTGTTTTAGTTCGAAATATCAAGAGTTTTTGTAGGGACTGAGCATATACTTCGAATTATTGAGAGGTTCGTATTATCGAAGGTTTGAATTATCGAGAGACGACTGTATCATACAAAGGAATTTATTCTTCTCCACTAAGCCGTTTTTTTCTTCAGAAAAAAAATGCTGCCATTTTGTAGTGTTTATTATTAAGCTCTTAAGTTCTCTACAGTCATACAGACAAATAATTTCTTCTGTAAATACCTGTAAATTTTTACCTTTTTCAATCAAGAAAACGTAAAAATAAATCATTTGGGAAAAATGTTAAATACAGTGGAATCATTCCTTTGTCCCATCACTCGCTAACCCTTGCGATTTCCATTATGTCATGATTTAAAATAAAAATGAGAAATAAAGTCAAAGAATTTTAAAACATTTTAATACCGAGTATATATTATTCTTTGATTTTGTATTGGATCTTAATATCGCCTTTTGATTTATATCGAAATAATGCTGAAGAAAATTACCCAAAAGAAAAAATATTTTTCATCTCTCTAAGAAAGAGATCAGCTTAAGAAAATAATTTATTAAATGCTTTTTCAAATGGTTAGTCATCTGAAAATAGTAAGAGCTTTTAGAGAGAGGCTATTTCTATATCAGTTTTCAATACCATAAGTGATTCTCGGTAAAATACATTTTTTCAGAGAAAAAATAGTTATGATATTCTCAGAATAGCTTCCAGATATTAGTTTTAATGTAGAAAACAGAATGAAACAATTTACGATTTTGATCAGAATTTCGAAACTGGAAAGAAATAGTTTATTAAAATATTTGTTAAAATAGGTGCCCAAAGGGGTTCCTACTTATGATAGGGGTTTCTCCTGAAAGCTGAGGGAGGGGGGATCTGTCACAAATTAAAATTAATTTGGGGGCGCGGAAAGTTTAATATAAAGTTAAACACCTGTAACTCATTAAAAATTTAGAGTAACCCCAAAATTTTAGAGAAAAATGTTACAGAAATGTACATAAAATACAAGAAACGATAAGCGTCGCACTGTTCAGCTATTCGAGGGCTTTTGGTGAAGGAACTCGTAATTTTGAGCCATGGTCAAGTGACGAAGACAACACTTGAGCACTGGTACACCCCTCTCCTAAGTACCACATCACACCAACGGGAGTACGTTTGAGCTCTCGACAGATTTAACGTGCATCGCTCCCCTACACGGCGGGTCTTCAGCGGTACAAGGTTCGAACTCATGACACGTCGGCCACGAGTCCATTACCTTGACCACTAAGGTACCGCGGCCAAGTCACACGGTGGAACTCAAGTCAGTTGTTGGTGCAGCTGTCAATTAATGTATGTTTAAATAGAAACGTTGTTGTTGTTTCTAATGCCACCTATCTGACATTGTCAGGTTGAGGCCCACAAAATTCATCGTGGCAAGGGGCTAGGTGTACGCCTGTCGTTAGCTTTTTAGCTTTGTAAGTGACAGTACGGTTAAACTTTGTTCTTACACGATAGATGGCGACACCATCTATCTCCACCTCCACAATTTAGGCATAGAACTGAAGGGGGAGGAAAATATTCTCCAGCCCCCTGCACACGTAGTTTCTGCTGCGACCTCCCACAAGACTTTCGGACCCACTGATTTAGCGAGCACGTACTCCTTGTGTACTCGGTGGCATCGGGCATCGAACTCAGGCCTTCCGGTCTGGAGTCCGATGCTTTAACCACTAGGCTACCCACGTCCACTAACTAATAGGAACGTAATCTAGCCGTTTCATGCAATAATTTGTTAAAATATGACTTTACAAAAAAAGTCGTGCACATGACGGCAAGAGTTTAGTTTTGTTTTGTGCGTGATAAAGAGATGTAAAGTGGACTCAAAAATTTTTTCTTAGTTTTGAACAGAAAGTTGTAGTATTTTTTTTTTGTATGTTACACGAAAGTATTTTTGAACACAAATATCTTCTTGCGCATAAATTTACTAACCGAAGTTATACTTTTGTTAAAGTTAACTCTTATAAAATAGGCTCTTTATATGATATTTATCTCACCACCATTTTCATTTTCATTTATCAATTTTGGGACATCAAAGTTAAATTGGTAGTTTTTCTATCATGGATTAAAATAGTGTTATTTCACTTGGGATACATGAGCAAATTTTTGGTATTAAAAGGGTTCACAGACACAGGAAGTTTCGACAATTATAGATTTAAACCATAAAAATTCCGAAAATTCATGATGAACAAAAGCATTTATCAAAATTGAAATGCTTCACAAACGTTTTAATGACATATAAATTTTCTGGAGTTTATTGGAAAAAAGAGATACAAGATTGTACTTCCGCTTCTTTGCATGAAGTTTAACTAAGCATGATTCTTCCATCAAATGAGGGCAAAACCCAATCATTTTCATTATATTTTAACAATTTTTGTAGGATGATTCATCTTATTCTCACAATTATTATTTGATTATGATTGGTTTTTAAAAATATATATACTATTTATATTCGCAAGTTATTGAGCAAGTACGCTAGATCTTTGTTCCGAGTCATTGAAACAACAATGAACTGTAAAGAACGAAACTAAGGTCTGAAGAAAAGTTTATATTTTCTTTTAATAGAGCATTATTTTTCAGCAGTTAACTTACAATCAATTTCCTGAATGTACTTCCTGATTACTTTAAATTGTATTCTTTATAACTGAAATATAAAGAAGAAACTGAAAGAATAGACTTTAGTTGAAATATTAAATTCAGAAAAAAAAATAGTTATGAAAATATGTTACTTGTACGGTCAAATATTGAGGTTTTATTTAAACCATAATTACAATTTTCAAAAAAAGTTTTTTACTATTACACGAATCCCAAGGAGGCTACATTTGCTTAGCCACTTGCTGTTCTTGGAATAAAATTCCTAAAATACATAGTTGAACAATATTAAATTCTATTGTAGTTTTCACTAATATAAATATTTTACTGTTTATGCCATGAACGACGATATCCATCATGATTAGTAAGCTAGATTCTAATGCAGCTTATTGTATCAACATTCTGCAGCTATATATGATTTATTACTCGGCGAACTCTGCCTTAATGGCAACATGATATAGCATTATATCAAACCAATATGGTTCATCATATTTAAAATTTAAATATTGTGAATGAATAAAGAGATTGCTAGACAATTATCTGATCAAATTTTATGAATAGACAAGGGAATATAAATATTTTTTTTTTCCAAAAACTATGTGTCCAGAATGTGTAAGCATTTATGGATAAAAAGTATTGTAAGGTGAAAATAAGGATAGTCTATAAAATTCAATAAAAATATCCATGAATCTTGTTTTTACAACAGATATACAAAACAACCACCACCAACACGAAAATAAGCCCCACATAATCGGATCAGCCCATAGGTTTTCATACATTTTTAAGTATATGCCGTATTTTGCAATAATCCTCTATCTATCGTGATATCTCCTCCTCATGTTGGTTGAGGTGAAAGTCACGCTCATTAACCATATATACTGGGAGATCCAAGTGCAGCAATGATCGAGGCACTAATTAACCAGACTCGAAAAGATACAAACGGATAATCACAATAATTCACTTTTATTAACTGAAAGTTTGAGCAGATTAGTGACAAGACAATTAACAGTAAAAATTAATGGGTACTTATCTTTAATTAGATGCAATCTCAGAAACTCACACACGAGAAAAATTTCTGATAGCGACTGTAATTCAGGAATAAGTGAATGTAATACAGGAAGTACTACCGTGGCAATATTGTCCACATAACAAATATTCTCCCTCTCATCTACTACTTATATGCTATTTAGTAGTGATTTTCATTTGCGGTGTTGAGTTGCTGAAGCTCAAAGTGCCAATTTGGCAGGATGGAAAAAATCCTGAGTTTGAGACAATAGACCTCGTGGTTACCCCATTATTACATATCGAAATATGAACTTTGAATGGATCTTCGTTTCTGTCCACAATCTCATATGTCAAATGGATATCCGTAAGCTCCTATTTCGTGTAGTAATGCTTGATGTTCAAACTCCAAATTGAAATCACGCTTTACTCCACTAAAAAATATTATCGGCATTTAAACAGATTTCTCTGCATTTTTTTTGGGCGTAAATTCTATTAAAAAAATAATTCCCCGAATATTTTTTTCAATTAGGCTAGACATTATCAAACCTCGTTGTATATTTCTTTCTGTGCCATTGCATTCTTAGGATAATATTTCAGACAAATGCTCTTTACATTATTACGTAACCACATTATAATATAAGTGAAGAAAAGGCATACCCTCATTATTGTGAAAATCTCATTGATTCTAGCTCATAAAATTTAACGGTTTGTCAAATCAGGTGTCACTTTTTACTGCATGAACGTAATATGGTGAGAACAGAGCTTACAAATCTTCAATCTGAATTCAAATGGATATTGATCAATTGAATCAATCCTCAAATCTTTAGAGAGAAGGCGATATGTTCCACTTACGTAAATATATATGCTAAAACAACTTTCTGTTTCCTTAACATTATTCAATCGTATTGTTTTCCGAAAGAAGTGCAGTTACGCTACATTTCTCTGAAGCGTAACCAAACAAAACAAACGTGCTTTTGTTTATGCATGTATAAACTAGATTTCGAAGCTCTAAAGCATCTTTGTACTTGATACATTGTTTATACCTGATTTACAAGATAAAAAAATTTAATAGGTAAGTACAATGTTTCTCTAGGAAACTGAAGCTAACAGATAGATGAATATTTGCTTTTATTTCTCGTCAGAATTCTTTTTATCTGGATCTTTTCTTTCGTTAATGAGCAATGTAACCAATAGGCAACACTTGCGAATGAATATGAAATGAGTTCAATAATTAATTTAAAGGCGTATGATTACTTGATTTATTTGTAGTTCATCGACCTCGAACACTTATCATAAAATATATAAGAAAACTACCACTCTCAGAGACATCTTAAGATTCTTTGAGGCCCTGGGCCCCTATTCAAAAGTAGGCCCTGCCTGAGTTCTTTAAAAGTAGACAGTACACAGCATGCATTTTCAAATACTCGTTAAAACGGTAATTTGAAACAAATGAATGTGCACGACGCACTTTATGGTGCTCAAAAACCTAGGCACAAACCGGCTCAACCGATGGCCGCTTGTCGATTAAATGAGTTGGATGAATGTTTATGGTATTAGGCCTAGGCCTGGACATGGACAACGGTCATCACATAATAATACAGTCTTGCCACTTTTGTCAATTGACATGCAGTTTGAAATATTCTGTTTTTCGGATATGTACGGGGAAAATATTTGACCACATTAAAATTATCCGGATCATGATCTTATTAAGACGGAGTCGAGAACGAAACGAGGCCCCCAGCGAAGACGAGGCCCTGGGCCCGAGCCCAGTTGGCCCATGCCTTAAGATGTCCCTGACCGCTCTAAGGTTCTGGATATTAAACTGTGACTCACACCTGACTCTAGAACAGGAAAGGGCAAATTGTAGCGTGCCAAGTCAGTCAGGAAATTCACGTTGAACTGAGATTAACTGCAGCAGTTTGCAGGTTGTGGTGAGAATTTAAAACAAGCTATCTAGCTCCTGATTTCAAAAAAATTGTAGAAAATTGCGATAGGGTATATTTGTCTCATTATAAATTGATTCTAAAATTAAATGTGTGCATGTAGCTATATAGATGATACCAAAAAAAAAGTTGAATAAAACTATCATTACTTTATTTAATTTATATTTATTAATTTTTATGGTACAATTTATACCTTTTCTGAGACACATAGTTAATTAATTAATGCAATCATTTTAAAAAGATGAGAACCCTTGGGTATCCTCCTTTACCACAATGTAATTCTCGAGGCAAAACAAATGTCCATCCCTGATCTAGAAGTATACAATTATCTCAAGAACAGACGCAATGAACCTTGAAAAGAAATGAAATATTTTTAGACAAATAGCTTCTAATAATTAAAACTTCGAGCGTAGCAAAATTCCAATTAAGTATTCAAAAATCTCCTGTAAGAATTCTGCAAACACGGTGGAAGAAACAATCATTTCAAAGCAAACAGTATTTAATTTCTTATTTCCAAAATAGCTATAATTCTATCATAAACTGAATGTTTAATAGTATAGTAGAACGTCATTTATCCGAACGTTTATTATCCGGAGCGTCAAATATCCGAACCAGTTTGTTTTTTTTTGGTCAACTACATGTACTGTATATGAATACGTTTTCGAACATTGCAGTGCTCAACAGTTGTTTCGCGTGAGGCCAAAAGTGATGGGAAAACCCAAGGTGAGGGATTTGGGGGGATTTCAGTCGTATGATTTGTTGAAAAATGCATGGAATAACCTGTGTCCAGATTTATAGAAGGCGACAAAGACTTCAATGACGACAACATGAAGGAGAATACTGACTTTGTTTAATCGATCCCGGGATTTCAAGAATGTGATGAAGAAGATGTAGAAACCTGGATAGCATACGATGCAGAAGACTGTGGCTTTTAAATACTAAATGATGACGAGATTGTGACTTCCGTGCAAGAAGAATCCGACCCTGTCGATGATGAAACGGACGAAGACGAGGATAACAACAGCAACAATGAAAGTAGCAAGGGTCCATCAAATGCTGACGCGTTTTATGCGTTAGAGACCGCTATGGAGTGGTACGAACAACAGAGTGCTGTTCTACTCAACTACTGCTGCTCAAGAGAATCAAAGACCTTGCAGCGAAAAAATGAAGGTGTACAATGGTACAGCGAAAAATAAGTGATTATTTTCCGCAGAAAAGGTAAAATTGCGACTTTTTGCACCTATTTTGTTTTTCTTCAAGCACGTTTCTCGCATGGGATGATTTTCAATATTGGTATAATGCCCGGTCTCATATACTGTATGGATCGCATTCGGTTTTCGGTTATCCGAACAATCGCGTATCCGAACGGTGCCCGATCCCAATTGATTCGGATATACGACGATCTACAGGAGGGGTGGCCAACCTTTTTGGGAAGTGTGCCACTATCTAATAAAAAAAAAGTTATGCGTGCCACTTCCAACTTTTCCAAATATTAAAAAAAAAAAGTGAAACAATTGTTACTTATTAGCTTATGGGTTTCTGACGCAAATAGCACATTTTTAATGCAAGTCTATGTACTGGAAATTAAAAAATAATATAATTAAAAAGACAAAAATACTACTTAGGTTCTATTCTTAATAATCTTTTTACAAGTTCTATCTGTTAAGCTAAGCATAACATAAAAAGAAGTTATTTAAAGCATTTAATTCTAAATAATTATTAAACCGTCAGTACTTAATGTGGCTTTTGAAGTTGTACCCCCCCCCCCCCCAATCATGTATATTAGGATTAACTCTTGAAGATGCTTACAAAATTAAGCTTTTTTTTTTTATGCATTTGAGCTAGTTTTGAGAGATATTTTGTTTTTAAGTCCCTAATAAAAAAATATTTATTCACAAACATGTTAACCCAGATTTTGAGGAGGAATTTGGACTAAAATAACCACATTTGGATAAAATTGTGAAATTTTTTTTATTTAATACTACTTTTTCAAATTTTTCTATAAGTCTTCGCGTGCCACTTTTACAACTCCGCCGGGCCACACTGTGGCACGCGTGCCGGGGGTTGGCCACCCCTGTTCTACAGTATAGGAAAAATTTGCAATAAAATACCGTTGTTTATAACAAAGATAATCATATAAAGATATTCATATTTCCAATGTAAACAATTTTAGGCAATCGAAGTGAACTAAAGCAACTTAATAATTTATATATATATAAAGAGAAAAGGGACTCCTTCACTTGTGACGGATCTATATGCGGTTCCTCTAATATCTCCTCTCTCTTTAAACAAAATATTTAATTCAACCAACTTTCATCGAGAAAGCGAAAGTGATTTATGTAAATGAAGTATTACATTATATAATTTGGTTAGTGATTATATAAATTCGGTTTTCGCGAGTTGGAAAAGAAAGAAAGTAAGAAAAGAAGTGAAGAAGAAGAAAGTGAGTTGCTGTCTCGTTGTTGTTGACACGCTGGAGTTGATACGTTGGAGGAGTGCAAATAGGAGTACCATAAGTTTGAAAATTAGTTAAAGATTACCGAGCGTGGAGCCATCGTCATTTGATCAAGTCGAAAAGAGCGCCTGCAAGTTTCCGGTGTAGGATCAGATGCATTAAAGGTTCAGGTACTGTACATTTGATTAAGTAGAAGCTAGTTATTCGAGTGTGACGTAGTTATAATTGAGCGTATGTAAACTGTCTTAGATTCAGTTGAGGGTGTGTAGTAATATCCCCGAGTTATCGAATTTCCCCTCTGCACATTACCATACTTCATATATCTTAATTAGAATTGTATTGAGTCTGTTTAATAATTGTTAATAACAATTAATAAATCAAATTAGATTGGAAATGCCTGTGGATTATTTAGTTCCTCCTACACATCTAGCCGGGTTTACAGGTAGACAAGAGGGTTCGGATGTAAGGGGTAATTGAACGTCTCTGAATCTGTTAAACCTATAAACTTGAACTTTGGCTGGCGTGTTTCTTTTGATGAGTAGAGATCCACTAAGAACGGGTTTTCCGATCACCGATTCCCAAAGGGAATTACAGCGTCATAAAAGATGAATGTACTCCTATTTTAGAAATTTTTCTGTCATTTTTAAATCAATAGGCTAGAGATACTAGAATACTTTAGAATCAACAGGCGAGAGATATTAGAATGCCAATCGAAAATTTAATACTAGCGTTTAGATATCAACAACTTAAAAACAATTTATGATCATAAAATATTATAAAATACCCAGCAAAGAGGTGGGTAATGGCTATTTTCTTCTATATATATATATATAGAGAGAGAGAGAGAGAGAGAGAGAACAGAGAGTTGATAACAAAAAAGGCAGAGAAAAAACTTAGCTAAATTGATTGATTGCTAGAATCAACTCAAGTACTTAGGCTCAACTCAAAGCCAGGCCGATTAACAGTGACTTGATGTCAGTTAATATTTATATCAGATTTAAAATGTTTATCGAAACGTATCGGTTTCATTCTAGATTAACAAAATTAAAAGAAAAAATATCGAAGATTATCACTAAGAGATACCATTGTTGTGTGCATTAGAACTTCAGTAATACGAGGGGCTGCTTTCAGAAAGAAAGTTGGAGAGACACTGCTACAATACAACTAAATATTTTTGGTACCAAGGACATGTTTCATAGAAGTTTTGAACATATTAATGGACTTGGGGAGGAGTCTCAAGGGATTTCAAGACAATATGTTCCGTTTCATATTTCTTTTTGATTTTCTGACTTTAGCAAATACTAGTTCACTTAGTTAAAACTACTTATTAGAATTGCTCTAAATACGTCATGAAATTTGATATGAAGAACGCCCATACAGTTCTTTATTCTGTAAATATGTCAAGGACTCTACTCATCTACCTGGGATGTCTACAGATTTCAAAAAGATAAAGTATTCGTAATGCTGCATATTGTATAGTCAGACACTCTAACGATGCTGCCTTGTAAGGGATGAGATAGAGCAAGAAGTATTATTTTAGTTAAATGTAGGCCGCTTCATAGGAGTTAAATATTTATTAGATTAAAATCTATACAGAAAGAAACTTTTTTTAGTGTAGTTTGAAAGTGTGACGAATATAACTCATTAACTAGAAAAAATAAATTCTTTTATTTTTGTAAAAGTTTTTGTCTTCATAATATGAGGAAAACATGATTTTGTTCCATTTCTAAACTTACAGAATAATTTGAAATTACCCATAGCAAAATGTTCTGTAAAAGAGAATAAAAAATTATTGGTTAGCAAAAACTAATGAAATATACCAAAGACCCATTGAAATAATAGAAGGCGATAAAAAAAATTACTCGTGAGTTTTTAAAAAGACTCAAGGTCTCCAACTACTTGCGACAATTTTTTTTTTTAATAAATCGAAATATGGGGATTTTTTTTGTTGTTGTTGTTTTTTAGATTTATTTAGTACATTTTAAGAAAAATGTGCTATAATTAAGAACAGAAAAATAAATTAGTAGTACTAAAAAGGGAAATAATCGGTAAAAA